>KN889448.1:2259-15306 GCA_000934455.1 Apostichopus parvimensis | reverse complement strand
TTTCAGTTTGTTAATACTTGGCTTTGTTATCCTGATCTCTTCACAGGTTTGGACTATGTGGCACATGAAGACGTCCTACCCTACACTACCACTGAAAAACAACCTTTACAACATGAATTGTTTGACAAATTCTTAGAGCATAATCCCGGACAAGGTAATAAGATATCCCATTTCAGAGAATAAAATTGATTCACTTTTGAGTTCCTGCCAGCAAAAATAAGCATAACTTCAGAGAGATATTGCAAAATTAAGCAAACACAAGAACTTAATTCTTTATGAGCAAGTAATGTCTTCAGGTGATTCATATTTAAAGCAACAATTTTAGTTTGGATGACAGCTTTACCTAATGAAGGCAATGAGCATGTATCCAATTAATTAATTAAGATGGTCCCCTCCTAATGAAAGGTAATGAGCATGTTATCCATTAGCTAATTAAGATGGTCTCCTCCTAATGAAAGGTAATGAGCATGTTATCAATTAATTAATTAAGATGGTCTCCTCCTAATGAAAGGTAAATGATTACATAATCAATTAATTAATTAAGATGGTCTCCAAATGAAAGGTAATGAGCATGTTATTGATTATGATGGTCCCCTCCTCATGAAAAGTAATGAGCATGTAATCAATTAATTAATTAAGATGGTCTCCTAATGAAAGGTAATGATTACATAATCAATTAATTAATTAAGATGGTCTACAAATGAAAGGTAATGAGCATGTTATTAATTAAGATTGTTCCCTCATGAAAGGTAATGAGCATGTAATCAATTAATTAATTAAGGTGGTCCCCTCCTCATGATAGGTAACAAGCATGTTATTAATTAATTAAGATGGTCTCCTAATGAAAGTTAATGAGCATGTTATCAATTAATTAATTAAGATGGTCTCCTCCTAATGAAAGGTAATGATTACATAATCAATTAATTAATTAAGATGGTCTCCTAATGAAAGGTAATGAGCATGTTTCTAATTAAGATGCTCTCCTCCTAATGAAAGGTAATTAATTAAGATGTCCCCTTCTCATGAAAGGTAATGAGCATGTATTCAATTAATTAATTAAGATGGTCTCCTAATGCAAGGTAATGAGTATGTAATCAATTAATTAAGATTGTCTCCTGCTAATGAAAGATAATGAGCACATAGATGGTCTCCTCCTAATGAGCACGTAATCAATTAATCCAGTAGGTTTCTAACAGTTTCTTACTTGTTCACATCAGTTAGTTTAAATATTAATTTAATATATATATTTATATAAACATATGTTAAGGTAACAGTCAAAATCTAGTTGAAAATTCCCAGTTGTTCTACTCCACTTTGTTATTTGAAATGACTCTTGTTAAGTTCATCTCTTTAACTATATTGTCATGTCACGTTTCTGATGGAATACCATGTAAACTTTTAATCAGAGTCAACTGAGAAAGCTGTTGTAGGTAACTTGTTAAGTTCATCTCTTGATATTGTTATGTGACTGTTTTTATGGAATAGCATGTAAACTTTTAATCAGAGTCAACGGAGAAAGCTGTTGCAGGTTACTTGTTAAGTTTATCTCTTGATATTGTTATGTGACTGTTTTTATGGAATAGCATGTCAACTTTTAATCAGAGTCAACTGCTGTTGTAGGTAACTTGTTAAGTTCATCTCTTGATAGTGTTATGTGACTGTTTTCATGGAATACCATGTAAACTTTTAATCAGAGTCAACTGCTGTTGTAGGTAATGGCTCTGCAACATTTGTTTTGCAGGGATTTGTTACTTCCTTTCGTTAGGAATTTCTTTGCCAAATAATCTCCCAGCTCCCAGAGAAATAGGATTGTAATGATTCTAGAAGTGAATCGATTGTGGAATTCACATGCTTAGATACAGACTTCCATTTTGTGCCTCAACATGGAAGGAACAAAGACACTGATTATTCATATGATTGTACTACTTGCTGAAAACTTACAGTTCTCCAGTTTCAACTTAAGAGTTTTAGAAGTACAGTAACTGTGTGAGAAGAGGTTTGCTTGGTGTTTTGTGAAATCTTAAATTTATAATTAAATATGGTTCCTTTTTTAAACTTTATGAACATTGGTTTTGTAAATGTGTCACTTTGAAGGATAATTGAAACTGTTGGAAGAATTCTTTGTCTTTTAAGTTTTGATCTTGTTCACTCCACAGATCCGCCTTTCACCCCTCGAGACACCCTCCGTGCCTGGCAAGAGAAAAACCATCCATGGCTGGAGCTTTCAGATGTTCATAAAGAAACCACTGAAGATATAAGGGTCACTGTGATTCCATTTTACATGGGTGCCCGGGTAAGAATGCCTTTATTCCATTTTACATGGGTGCCCGGATAAGAATGCCTTTATTCCATTTTACATGGGTGCCCGGATAAGAATGCCTTTATTCCATTTTACATGGGTGCCCAGGTAAGAATGCCTTTATTCCATTTTACATGGGTGCCCGGGTAAGAATGCCTTTAGGTGATTGCAGTTTAAGTTAGCCATTGATGAAAATATTATTAATAGATCTGCATTGCCTTAATCCAAGAAGCTCAGTTCCAAGAATCTCAGCTTCAAGAAGCTCTGCCCATAAGTATGTTGAACTGTCAGTTTAGAATATACATTGCAGACTGTTGGTATGATTAATGACTTGATCTATTTCTGTTTGAAGTACTACAGAAAGTATTAAGAAATAATTGTTTCATTTACTTATGCCCATATAGAGTTTTGGCTTGTCAGAAATTAGATGAATGAACCATTGTTTATCTTGATGTTTGTGCAATGTTTCTTTCTTTTCTGATTTCTGCACATTTATTTAGGTTTCTCAAGAGTCCAGCGTCTTTTGGGTGAGTTTGTTTTGCTAAAGAAAGCTGTAATATGGTTCTTTGTCTTCCCTTTTGTCTTAATAGCCTAATATATATGTAAGGATAGGCAAAAGACTTATTTACTAGGGACAAGTTTTCATGGCAGGCCTGTTAGAAATAGAAAAATGCATAATTTACTGGCTCTGTGGGACTCAGCACAGCTCATCCATAGACGGATTGTATGAATTATAATAAATTATTATTTAAATAATTTACATTTCAGACCTGCTATGCTCCATTATTAAAGCCAAACCCGCACTGCCCGTCTGAACTCGAATCAACTCGACTTGACCAAGTTTTTTGATTGTCGTGAAGACCCACAGTCTAAAAACTGATCCCCGCACACTTAACTACTTACTGTAATAGCACATATTACCACTGTTTGCTGTTAATGACTGGAGCTCATTTAGATCACATGCAAGTTTATGATCCTGTGATTGGTTAAATTTGTTTAACTGGGCCATTTTAGTTGTGAACTGCTGTCTGCCAGTAGAGAAAAACACTACATGTTCAGTTTTGCCCGACTGAGGCCAATGTGACTTAGAACTGGCAAACTCTTGATAAATCATAGTCTGAGGCAATTGCCCGACTATCGACAATTCTCCGATCAAAGGTCAAGTAGTCAGGGGTGTGCGGTGGACTTTAAGTAGTCAGGGGGTGTGCGGTGGACTGAAGTGTAACCACTGCCACACTCTCATTTACATGATGAAACAGGGAGTAAACCGTATGGATGTTTTTGTGTTGACAGTGGCGGTATTGCATCAGGTTGGAAAATCTTGGAGATGAGACGGTGCAATTAAGAGAGAGACACTGGAGGATATTCAGCCTCTCAGGGACATTAGAAACAGTGAGAGGAAGAGGTGTAGTAGGACAGGTGAGATGTCTTAATGGGATGATGTAATTAATGATTATACTGATGACAAGTAATGCAGTCTCTCAGGGACATTAGAGACAGTGAGAGGAAGAGGTGTAGTAGGACAGGTGAGATGTCTAAATGGGATGGTGTAATTAATGATGATACTGATGACAAGTAATTCAGTCTCTCAGGGACATTAGAGACAGTGAGAGGAAGAGGTGTAGTAGGACAGGTGAGATGTCTTAATGTGATGGTGTAATTAATGATTGTACTGAAGACAAGTAATTCAGTCTCTCAGGGACATTAGAGACAGTGAGAGGAAGAGGTGTAGTAGGACAGGTGAGATGTCTTAATGGAATGGTGTAATTAATGATGATACTGATGACAAGTAATTCAGTCTCTCAGGGACATTAGAGACAGTGAGAGGAAGAGGTGTAGTAGGACAGGTGAGATGTCTTAATGGGATGGTGTAATTAATGATTATACTGATGACAAGTAATTCAGTCTCTCAGGGACATTAGAGACAGTGAGAGGAAGAGGTGTAGTAGGACAGGTGAGATGTCTTAATGGGATGGTGTAATTAATGATTGTACTGAAGACAAGTAATGCAGTCTCTCAGGGACATAAGAGACAGTGAGAGGAAGAGGTGTAGTAGGACAGGTGAGATGTCTAAATGGGATGGTGTAATTAATGATTGTACTGAAGACAAGTAATGCAGTCTCTCAAGGACTCTAGAGATGGTGAGAACCTTTTGCTCTAGCATTTGCATAACATGTTGCAATGTAATTCTGGATTAACTATTATGATACCATTTTCTGTTGTTTCTCTCAGGAGCCAATATTATCCAAAGACCAGCCTGCCTTTCAGTACAGCAGTCATGTCTCTTTGCAAGCACCCAGCGGCCACATGTGGTAAGACAGATAGACAAGACACATCACTATTGTGTCTGTTACTTTCTGATTTGTATTTGAGGTGTGATTGATGATGCTGTTAACTATTGTGTCTGTTACTTTCGGATTTGTATTTGAGGTGTTCATTGGTGCTGCTGTTAACTATTGTGTCTGATACTTCTAGATTTGTATTTGAGGTGTGATTGATGCTGCTGTTGACTATTGTGTCTGTTACTTTCTGATTTGTATTTGAGGTGTTCATTGATGGTGCTGTTGACTATTGTGTCTGTTACTTCCAGATTTGTATTTGAGGTGTTCATTGGTGCTGCTGTTGACTATTGTGTCTGTTACTTTCTGATTTGTATTTGAGGTGTGATTGATGATGCTGTTACATATTGTGTCTGTTACTTTCAGATTTGTATTTGAGGTGTTATTAATGATGCTGTTAACTATTGTGTCTGTTACTTTCAGATTTGTATTTGAGGTGTTCATTGGTGCTGCTGTTAACTATTGTGTCTGTTACTTTCAGATTTGTATTTAAGGGGTTCATTGATGATGCTGTTAACTATTGCGTCTGATACTTCTAGATTTGTATTTGAGGTGTGATTGATGCTGCTGTTGACTATTGTGTCTGTTACTTTCAGATTTGTATTTGAGGTGTTCATTGATGATGCTGTTACATATTGTGTCTGTTACTTTCTGATTTGTATTTGAGGTGTGATTGATGCTGCTTCTAATAATTGTGTTTATTACTTTCAGGGGCACATTTCGTATGGAGAGGTCAGATGGCTTCACCTTTGATTGCAGAATTCCTCCCTTCACACTGGAGAGTAAGACTGATGACTCATCCACACCGCATGGTTTCTTCGGATGAAGTTCCAGTCTGCACTTGAGAGCAGGGTTGAGAGTTATCCAGGTCTGGCCACGTTCAGTAATCAGGTTTCAAAATTTGCCGAGAATTTCAGTGGGTCCAGCTTGCTCGTATTAATAGTTAAAGAAAGGCGATAAAGTTTATGATAACATACATGCCAGCAGAGTCAATAACCCTCTTTAAGTTGGAAATTATGTTCTCTATCTCCTGCAAGGTTTAAAGAGTGATTGCTTGAAGACAAAAAGAGAAGCGTGCATGTTACAAACCTTCATTGAGTAAGTTATTAAACAATTTCCAAGTAACATATTTAACATCAAAAGTACATTCTAAATTACACTTATCAATAAAAAAAACGATCCTGGTACTTTTGTTGGTCATTTCACAAAGAGAGGAATACCTAAGATCACACACATTTAAGCACAAACTATGGATAGATAGGGCACCTCAGGGGATTGATAAGTTACTCAGTAAAATGCTTTTATAAATTTCATGTAGATATGCCAAGCTTCCTGTTATAACTCCTCTTGTACATACTCTGTCCTCATTCAGTGCCTTAGTGCTAGCATTAATCTACTTGATAGACTAAAGCTATGGGTTGGGCATCACAGGATGTAATGTCATTTCAGTTGTTTATTTTCCCATTAAATGTTTTTTTGAGTGGAATCAGAGATTTATTGTGGTGAGTCACCCAAGGGTTCATATCATTTTACTTGCTTAGCCATGTCAATTGTGAAAGTCTGTATTTATACGAACCAATATATGGCTGGAAACGCAAAATGAGCTTATCAGTTGGCAGCACGCCAGGAATCCCAAGCATGAAGTCAACATCGAGGCCTATGATTTTTTTGTCCAAGAATAAAGTAAGGCTAGGCAATTCTAGCAGTATAAGGCTATGGCCTAACACTTGTTTTACATTCCGTGCAGTACTAGCACCGGCAGTGAGGGGGGTGTTACCCGCAGAATAATTATCTGAATTCAGCCAACTGCTACTTCAACTACATTCTGTGCAGTACTAGCACCGGCAGTGAGGGGGGTGTTACCCGCAGAATAATTATCTGAATTCAGCCAACTGCTACTTCAACTACATTCTGTACAGTTATTTCTAATGTCATGGCAGTGGTGAATATCATCATCACTGCACTACCACTAAATGTTTCGTGACGTCATGCATGGGAATCCGGGCTTACATTATGCATGGTTTGCCATCAATTAGTGTGATTGTCGACCTGGCTTACCTCGGTGTTTGATTCCAGATCAGGATGTGATTTACACAGAGTTGTAGATATCATGAAGGTAATGAAGGATTCTTGTAGAAATTAGTTCTTGCACTGAACTTACCTCAATGTTCTGATAAAGTTGTGCCACCATTGAAGCAGACAAATAATTATGTAACACATTTAACAAAGCAGGGTTTGCTAACATAACCAGATGGATGGCTGGATCTAGAGTTCCTTGGACTATTTTTTATGAACCAAAAGGAAAGGTGATTAAAGTAAGACCACAAAGACAAAACACAGGTGTAATGTTGGTTGGATTGTATTTCACTGAGTTCTTAAAACCTGTTCATCATAGATAATTTGTAAATACATTGTTTTGTCATTTTCATCTTGGACCTGATAACATAATTCATAAAGTATTACAAAAATATATCCAGACTTTAGTTAGTATATACAGTAAGTTGTAAGTACATTGTCACTGTGTAAAGAATGATTACTGTGTGCCATACCATGCTGATACACTACACTCTGAATCCAAACAGTGGAAAGAATCTGCTGTCTTGAAAGGTCAACATCTCCTGTCCAAACTTTAGATGCTAAAACTTGCTAGAAGAATACTGTTTTAAGTTTCCAGACATTGGAGTGTTCAAGCAGATCAAGCCTGTCAAGATGTCATAAAGACTTTGTGAGCATGAGTTGGGTAATTGCAGGCATCCTTGGTTACATTTACAAGTTATCCTGATCAAGATTGATACAATAGAAGTAAATAAGTTCAAAGCTTTTTGCAACATGATATTGTGTTCAGAACACGCTGTCTTTTGCTATTAACTATTCAATCAAAATTTATGTTTAACACATGAAGATTTTCCTGTGATGTTGTTGAGCAGGTCCCTCTCTTTTCCATCACATGTTGTAAACCCAAATCCTCCTTGTTACAAGTCAAGTAAGATTTTGTTTACAATACCACCCTTAAATGACATTAATGTTACATTGTATGTCCACTAACTTGTGATACAGAGACCACAAATTCACCATTTTAGTCCTATACTGGACACCGTTGGACTAGGTCTCGGAGAAAATGGCAGAGATTAAGATTTAGTTCAAATGGACTTACAGGGTTTCATGAGAACTAACAGGTTATTAAGTTTCAAGTGTTTTGTCTTCTTCAAGTACCTGACATAGTAAATAACTTCTGAATGTAAAATAAATATTTAAGTTTATAATAAAGTAACAAAACCAAAGTTTCACTTTGGTGACTAACTCTTGGTGACTAACTCTTGTATTCTTTAAGTTCCCACTTTTACCTATGTATTAACTTGAACAGAGGCACTGATGGTGCTGTGATATTATACATATACTGTACATGTGCTGTGTAGTATTACAGACCAATTGAACAGTATTCTGATACACTGAAACAGGCAGGTCATTACATAATACATGTCCACTAATCGCAGAAAAGTAACTTTCAAAATGAGATAGATGATAATGTGTTTAATGTCTATAATTTACATATTGATAAAGGTTCATTAACTTTTGTGATCAGTTATATTTAAAAGAAAAAAGTGATTTACTTTTTGTGATAATTTATAAATTTATCAGATATCATAATAAATAAATTGTTCACTTTTATCATGAAATGTGTCTTCTACCATATCTATATAACCTTTGTCCCCTTCTTTGTAATCAGTAAACCAAATCTCCTCATTCTTTAATGAATTATCTCTCTCAGATCAGCAACCCAACAGACAAAAACTTGTGTAGTTGTGCACCATTGAAAGCTGTTCCTCTGGTAGATAGTCACGTTACCTCATTTATGAGTTGTCAAGTTGGATACCTCTTCTCATAGCTGTCAAGTTCCACAGCAATTGATCTAGCGGATGTGTTGTCAGTCTTGCCAAATTTAGGTTTAAAGCGAAAAAACAATATGAGGACCATGAATGGGGAACAGATACCCTCAGCAACAACCGTGAAGGGGTTAGACATCCACCATAAACACGAGAATGCTTTTCAATGTTGTGACTGGTATCCAAGCACCACATGTTGTTACCATCGGGTTATTTTAGGATGCCCATCCCCTTTGGTTATCTCTGGGAGAAGATGGTACCAGATATCATGATGGATATCCAAGCACCACCTGTAATTACCTTGTACGATGATTGTGCTCTTCCATTGGTTACCACTGAGGATGGTGTTAGCTTTCTTCAAAGGTGTCCAAGCACCACTTGTGAATAGTATGAGCATGCATTGCTATGCTCATGCATTATCATGATCATGCATTAATATGATCATGCATTGCTATGATCATGCATTACTATGGTCATGCATTATGATCATGCATTACTATGATCATGCATCATTATGAACATGCATGATCAGCATGCATTATAATGATCATGCATTACTATGATCATGCATTGCTATGGTCATGCATTACTATGATCATGCTTTCTTATGAACAAGTATTACTATGATCATGCATTATTATGATCATGCATTACTATGATCATGCATTGCTATGATCAGGCATTACTATGGTCATGCATTATGATCATGCATTACTATGATCATGCATCATTATGAACATGCATTATTAGCATGCATTATAATGATCATGCATTACTATAATCATGCATTGCTATGATCATGCATTTCTATGGTCATGCATTACTATGATCATGCATTACTATGCTCATGCATTATTAGGGTCATGCATTACTATGATCATGCATTATTATGAACATGCATTATTAGCATTCATTACTATGATCATGCATTACTATGATCATGCATTATTAGGATGTGAATGTCCATTGTGTATCACTGTTGGGAGATCAATGTCATTACTGACACCATAAGAACACCTACAGAGGCAGGAGTAGATGATCCCGACAAGCAGAATGAAGACAACAAGTGTCACAGAGATGAAGATGACCCCAATCCACCAGTTTTGTACAAATACAAGCTCCAGGGTGCCAACTTCATTGCCAACTGGAAACCAAGATGAAAGAGAACAATGAACAAAATTACTATTATAGGGGTCAAATTAACAATAACAAAGTGTATGTACATTAAAACCAAATAGTTCTACACAGTAATACATCAGTAGGACATTCTTACAATGTCCCAAAGTCCATGTTAGTCAGGGACAGACCCTTGGGGGGTTGGGGTTGCGTCCAGGTAAAGAAATGGGGCATTATAGCTGCAGATAATATGAGTATACTAGGTTCATATGAAAGGTTAATTATTCTAATAACTACTCATTTTTGTGGGGAAGGAAAGGGTGCTTTCCCCATAACTTGACTCGTGCCATCGTTAGTTGAATCGTTACTGGGCCTTTTTGGAACATTCCCAGTTCTACTACAAGCATATCCTTAACTAATTATGCTAACTTTGTTTCTTAAACTTAGATAAATATGTGTGAAAATACCAAGTGATTTAACCATCATGTGTCGGCCCCCTGCTTATAAATAAATCAGACAGAGGAACTGATGTTGGTTTATACTACTTACTCTCATTTTGTCCGATGCAGGACTCTTTACTGATCCCGTTCTTACAAACACAGATCACTCGATCTGTAAGACTGTAGCAGTCTGCTGAATCTTGGTCACAAGGATTGTCTTCCAGACAAAGATTAGCAAATGCTGTAAAGATAGGAAAGAGTCAGGTTCATTCATAATTCTGTGTGAAAACTGTATTTTCTACAACTCAAAGTCAACATTCACATGTACACCGTGGCAAAGTTTGCTTTTCTCTTTGGCAAGGAATCAAATACTTCTTGACGATAATAAAAAAACAAAAATTAGACCAGACTGAAGGTACATAGGTAAATGTACGGTGGCTTAATAGGAACATAGAAAGAAAAAAATTGAGATTAAAAGTCAAAAATTTTGAGGTAGAAAGTCACAATTTTGAGATAAAAGTCACAATTTTGAGATAAAAAGTCAAAAGTTTGAGATTTGGGGACACTTATTTTTATCCCCCTATTTCCCTATTACGCCACCGTATGAATGTGCACCGTCAAATAGTAAACTTACATCCATCATTTCTGGTCAGTTGTGTTATTTCTGGTATTATGACATCAGTATTGGGCTTAGAAGTTGATATCCCATCTCCGTCCGTAGTTGAGTTGGGACTGACACTCTGTACCACTAAACAGTAAAATTAATTGTCAACATTGGTGGAGAAATAATGGACTAATTACACAGCTTAACAGAATTGACAAAGGAAATTGTCAAACTCTACATGTCGTGTGGAAAAAACTCAAACTTTGATTTCTCGAATTTGATGAAAATACTGATTTATTTTATAGAGGACATAAATGTCAATACTATAGGAAACAAGAATATTTTGTAAAATGGGTTATAATAACTCTTCAGAAATTCTAGGTAACTGACCTCTGTGTGACGTATATAACCTAACACACATTTAAATGTTTATAACATGTATTACTTAATGTAGGTGACAAAGCTAGAGCAAGAGTGGAAAGAAGAAGAGAAGGAAAAGAAAGAATAAATCAGTGACCAGAATAAGAGTTGCTGAAGAGTCCAGCAGAAAGTCCACTCTACTTGGAAAGTTTACATCTGGTCTAATTCCATCTGTAAAAACACAATTAAAGAAAAGAAAAGAAATTTATTTAATTATAATTTCAAAATCATGAAGGGCCTCATTTGGAAGGATAGTATGCCTTAGCAAACACGATCATATGACAATGAACGACAAATTATTGAGGTTTCAAGAAGTTTGAAAGCATTCATTGTAATTAAATGTTGAAAAAAAAATGATTTGATTCACGGACCACTCAGTGATACAGAAAGTTATGCATACAGACTTGAAATTAGATGGTTTCCATGACAACCTGTTCATGTATGTAAAATGTTAGACATAAGATATGTATATTATATATATTACATAGTTGGATGATTGGATTATCACGCAGCTATTTCAAGTGATTTCAAGCTATTTCAAGTGATCTGGCACTGATCTGGAAAGAACTGATTTGTATACGTGTGAGTGGCAATGAAGGTTACATGCTTGACACAGTCCTGAGGGGTGGGGAAGGGTGGTGGGGAAGGGTGGAGTAGCAGTTACAGGGAAGGGATATCATGAAAGTCATGTTTATAACGTTCTAAAAGGAGAGAACTTGCTTTTACAAAGGATGGGCATTATGAAAGTCTCATGTTTGGCACAGGCAGAGTCCAAGATGAGGGGACTTTAAGTTACAGAGGGTGGAGACTTTAAGTTACAGAGGATGGGGAATTGTAAGCTAACAAGGTCTGTCATAGCTTATGTGGTTCTCATGGCCTTCAAGTTTGGTATTCATCTGACCTTCTCATTCCTGGACCTTAAAAAATCTAATATTGATTGATAATGAAACAGATGTATCATTCTGACCTTCTAATTCCTGGATTTGAAGAAATCTAATATTGATTGACAATGATCATTAAAACAGATGTATTATTCAGACCTTCTCAGTAATTCCTGGACCTGAAGAAATCTAATATTGATTGATAATGAAACAGATGTATCATTCTGACCTTCTAATTCCTGGATTTGAAGAAATCTAATTTGATTGAAAATAATTAAAACAGATGTATCATTGTGACCTTCTCATTCCTGGACCTGAAGAAATCTAATATTGATTGATAATGAAAAAGATATATCATTGTGACCTTCTGATTCCTGGATTTGAAGAAATCTAATATTGATTGACAATGATCATTAAAACAGATGTATCATTCTGACCTTCTCAGTAATTCCTGGACCTGAAGAAATCTAATATTGATTGATAAAGAAAAAGATGTATCATTGTGACCTTCTAATTCCTGGATTTGAAAAAATCTAATATTGATTGACAATGATTAAAACAGATGTATCATTGTGACCTTCTCAGTAACTCCTGGACCTGAAGAAATCTAATATTGATTGATAATGAACAGATGTATCATTCTGACCTTCTAATTCCTGGATTTGAAGAAATCTAATATTGATTGACAATGATTAAAACAGATGTATCATTCTGACCTTCTCAGTAATTCCTGGACCTGAAGAAATCTAATATTGATTGATAATGAACAGATGTATCATTCTGACCTTCTAATTCCTGGATTTGAAGAAATCCAATTTTGATTGAAAATAATTAAAACAGATGTATCATTGTTACCTTCTCATTCCTGGACCTGAAGAAATCTAATATTGATTGATAATGAAAAAGATATATCATTGTGACCTTCTAATTCCTGGATTTGAAGAAATCTAATATTGATTGACAATGATCATTAAAACAGATGTATCATTCTGACCTTCTAATTCCTGGACCTGAAGAAATCTAATTTGATTGATAATGAACAGATGTATCTATCTGACCTTCTA
>KN889447.1:16105-35206 GCA_000934455.1 Apostichopus parvimensis | reverse complement strand
AACCTTTTCGTTTTCTGGTTTAAAATTAAATGCAGAGCTCCCAACTGACCCGCAATTCGCGGGAATTAGACCCGCATTCTAACCGACCCAAACCCGCTGACCCGCACAAGCGTCCGAAAAAACCGCATTGTGATTGTCAAGTATACATAAAAAAATTTGCATCAAATTTTGACTTAGCAACATCATTTCTTTAGCATTTAGCATAATAGAGTATAAAACCTCCTTTACAGCATCATTTGAACCTCAAATTAGCCTATATTTCTTTTCATTTTGGCGAGCAGCGAACATTTTCATGCCACGGGAAAGAATGAATTATCACCTACTATTCAATTTATTGATGTTACACACAAAAAAATGCATATTTCTCAGAAAAGTTTGGGTGACAAAAGCCTTTCTAAGTGCCACCATTTTACATGTTGGCATCACCAGGATTCCAAAAAAAATCAAAAAAATCCCCTTATACCCCTCCCCCATGACGGCGATTCGTGGCATGGACCAGCATTTGCCTTCTCAAGAGTTGGGAGCTATGTAAATGTATGAGCATGAGGATTTACAGTTTAACACCATTTTGCAGTTACAGGCTGGTTGTAAGAAATTAATAACCTATGAGAAATAAAATTTCTTGAGAAAGATGATCCCAACTTTGTTTTATAAATATTTTAGAAAATTACACCTGGGAAACAGTTCTTTTTAGAAGTAAATTAACATCACCATTGTACACTTTTGTCGCACCAAATTGCATCTGAGGGAATTCAGCAATAGAAAATTTTCCAAAGGGGAGGCCCCCTCCCCTTAGACCCCTCCCCCATATCAATCTAATGCCACTTTGGCCCCTCCCAAACAAAGGCCCTGGATCCGCCAGTGTGTATGACTGACGTTTCGAGTATAAAAGTAGCAATTTAACAAAATAGTGTATAAAGCTTGTAAAGTTTGGCTTGAATTCACACTCTGGACATTTTCTGGTGGCAAAAGACTTGTCCGGATAATCTAGGTTTTGTTAGATTCCAGATATTCTAGTGAGAACTATTAAGCAAATCATGTTCCCTCTAAAGATAAATTGAACTGGTACATAGCATCATCATCATCATGATCATAATAATAATAATCATAATAATTTCAGCACCAATTCTTAAATTCAAAATAAGCACATTTGATGTGACAGCTTTGCATGCTTCCATTCAGTCTTTTATGTTTGAAGTTGCAAAATTGATTGAAATAAACTTTCTGCAAAATATGGAACATTTGCTCTGATATTAATGCAACAAAATGAGCAACGTACTTAGTGTATATGGAAACAGGAGTTGCACTTAGCAGATTTTAATAAGGCACATATGGCAAGTTATCAAGCTACCTGTTATCTAGCTATCAATTATCTAGCTATCTAAAAAGCTATCTGTTGTTTAGCTGTTTTTAAATTGGGCTGTTTTCAGGGAGGATTGATGAATTTCTTGACTCAAAATCCAAAAGGGGAATCACAATTTTCAAACCCCATTATGTTAAATTTATGATGCTGTTCCCTGTGGCATGCTATCCTCCCCTTCCAACATATCCCCACCAGTCATGCTATCAGCAAGAGCAGAGAGAAGAAGAGAGGAGGGGAGAAGAGAAAATCTGCAGTGAGAAATTTGAGGATTTATCAAGCAAGTGTTTTTTGTGCCATCAGTCTATACAGGTTAACAAAATTGGCCATAAAAGAAACGTTTCCAATCTATCATGAACTCTACAACAACAGGGAAACAGCTCTTTAAAAATTCTACAAACTCAAACATATCTGCCAACATTTCACTTCTCATTTACTGCAGCAGTTCTGTAAATTCTGTTATGACACTACTTATTGATACTTACCTACATTAATAAAGCAAATGGAGTTACAGGTTGGGTAAATCTGTTGATTATTATGTATCGACAAAAGAACTAAATACTGTATGTTGTTTGTACAATGACAGAGTTTAATTCAGAACATTAAGTCGACACAGCCGCAATTACTTAGTCACAGGCCAGTGGCCAGGATGTTTTTGTTGGGGGGGGGGGGGGGGGGGGGGTACAAACAGGTAGGGGCACAATGCTTATGTTCTGTAACTTTTTGAATTTTTTTTTCACACTTGGTGGTGCTGCACAAATGGTGGGACCTAACTCTGCCCTTACTAGCTAGGGGTCTGCCTAGACTAAACAGAACAAAGTAATCTAGGCTACCATTCACTGACATCAACTTAAAATACCCTTTCAAATTTTGTCATCAATCAGTTTTGAAGAGACTGTAAATAGTTGACTACACTATAGTCCTAGAGCAGTGCCATTTATATTTTATTATAGTTTTTACACATGATCTTTCACCTGCTTATTGCACAACAAATCATTGAGGATGACTTACCAGGGAAATGCATCTATAACCAAGTCACATGAATAAAACTTTCAACAATAACATTGTTGTCAAAGGCCAATAGCTAGTTTTAATGCACACAATTCTTCCACATACTTACATGCTAATAATAGATAATGTTTATACTAGAAGTCTATAAATATGAAGGTTCTCATCTGCATGAAAAATGTATTGGCTTGTACATTCACATATTCTCTATCAAAAATTATGTTTAACTTATGACACACACATCCAAAGTCTTAACCAATGACCTGACTGAGCCTACATCAATGAAGAATACCTACACTACAGTCCTACACAAGCCATTAACTGGTTTTACCACATACTGGCCAATACATCTCATGTATGACCATGTCTGCACATATTACATATGGCCATATCCACACATATTACATACAGCATTGTCAGCACATCTTACATACAGCCATGTCCGCACATCTTATGTACAACCATGTCTGCACATATTACATATGGCCATGTCCGCACATATTACATACGGCCATGTTCGCACATCTTACTTACAGCCATGACCCCACATCTTATGTACAACCATGTCTGCACATATTACATATGGCCATGTCCGCACATCTTACATACAGCCATCACTGCACATCTTATGTACAACCATGTCCGCACATCTTACATTTGGCCATGTCCGCACATCTTACATACGGCCATGTTCGCACATCTTACATACAGCCATATCTTACATACACCTCACATCTTATGTACAACCGTGTCTGCACATCTGACGTACGGAGATGTCCACACATCTTACCTACGGACTCTTCCTCAATCCTTACCTATGGACATGTCCGCACATCGTTTGTACAGCCATTTCCTACATCATTACCTATGGACATGTCCGCACATCGTTTGTACAGCCATATCCCACATCCTTACCTATGGACATGTCCGCAAGTCGTTTGTACAGCCATGTCCCAAATCTTACCTATGGACATGTCCGCACATCTGAGGTACAGCCATGTCTGCAGTGCAAGATATTGGTTAATGAATTTTGTAAGCAAATAAACTATCGTGAGGTGACGCTCACAAAATATGACATAAAATCAAAAATCAAGCATATTGAAGACAATGTTTTAGACCTCCTTGATAGATATTTCTACTGCAGTCCTACCATGTTGTTCCATATTAATGTTTTTTCCACATAACCTACAGTGTTGGCTGAATGACTTTTATGATCCCAGTAGAACATATCATCTGTGACTCTGTCACTTTGTGACCTCACAGTGTCACTGACAGACCTCCAAGTGATCACCCTGAATTTGAAAGAAACCAAACGCTAAATCATCTATGTTTTGCTCCATGGCACACGTTTCCCTGATAAATCAACATCACATTAAATCACAGTGGAGAAAACTCTACAAAATGTCAAATACATGATAAAATCGACAGAGGATCAAAGGTTAAGATAAACTAACGGGAGGGTGGGGGGACCTTGATTTTATAGGCTGACTCATTCAGCTATTCCAGTCAAACACAAGCAAGAATCATTCTTCCATATCTTTAAAAGGAAAATTCCTGATCATGTCGGAATTTTTCTCTTTTACGTAAACTACCAACTGCATGTTACAACATTGACAATTGCCCTTGTAAAGTAAAATAATCTCTTACTCTTAAAAACCTCTGACGACTTGTAAAATATGCTCTTACAGACAGACCACAGGAGGACTAAAACAATTTCTTGCAATTAACACCTGTTTGAGGTTGTGTGTGTGCGTGGGTGCGTTTGTTTTGTATTCTGACCGAGGACTTGTACAAAAGAATTCCTCGGTTGTGATTTCTAAAGAATCACCACGTCCTCGGAAGAATTCTATTGTATGGGGTATTGTTAAGGTTAGAGGGTACATGGATTTGAACAATGGAAAATACAATGGGGTCCTCGGTCTGAATGTAATACAAACATGTGTGTGTGTGTTTGATCTGCAGTTTTATCAAATGTTACCAAGCATTTCTCAAAAAAAGATACTTTAATTATATTTTTCGCTTTAGACAAACAAAGTTTAAAGAAATGAGTCGTTAATGAGTTGACGACAACTTAATTATTAAACTTTTGTACCCAAGCCACACTTTTTTTTGGATATTTAGGTTTACTGGCAAGTAAAACAAACAAACTAGATAATTCTATAAAGGATATTTTCAACAATTACTCAATAGTTTGAAATAAAACTTAAGAAGTCTAGCTAATAATTACAATATAAATAAGATTTTAAGTTTCTAAATAGGTCTCCAAAAATATTTAACTTTTAACTGTTTATCCACTCAAAAAACTGTTTGAACTGTTTTCAACTTTGAAAGACCAAACTGATTCCTCGGATAGAAACTGTCGGCACTTTTTACGCAGAACAGGTGCCATTAACGGATATCGACAAAATGTATGCTTGGTTTGAAGTATTCATGATGTTTTTGTACAGAAAAACTGACTTTTTCTACTCAATTCCTAAAAATCCTCACTTTTGATTTGGAGTTGGCATGATTTCTAATGATACAAAATTACGAGTAACAAAAACCACGCTCCCTCAGCTGATCGGTCATGTGATGCCAAGATTAATAGAGATCTACAACAAATGGTGACTAAATCACATTAAACGGTTTCCTTATAATTTTAGTCTCGGTAATCTGTTCTGTGTCAGCATCCATTGACAATGCACGTTTTTTTTGGAGGGGGGAGGAGGGGGGGTAGGGAGACAATGCATGGTCAGAGTGACAGGGTAGGGAGACAGGGGGGAGGAGAGTTGTAGATAAGGTGAGATGTTCATCATGAAGACATCAAACTGTCCTGAAAGGCACAAACAAGCCAGTCTCAACCCTTAAAGACAAATTTATACCTCATTGCTGCAACAACAGATCACAGAGAATACTTCGGTTTATACCTTCCAGACCATTACGGATAGCACACTTTTGCCCTTTTTCTGTCGTAACCTCTGTCTTATAGGAAAGTTACCAAGGTCTAGGGGCAATGATACCACTGTATAGACCTTCTTCAGACAGAGAGCAACAAAACCCTACCTGGTTGGTCTGTTTGTATGTAGACTATTGCACCTATTATACAAGCGACAGCCAATCGTAATCCATATGACATGAACCTACCATATTAATTTGCAAGTGTGCATGTTATCGTTCTCATCTATGTTGAAAGTTTAATAAGCCTCTGCCTCTGCCCGGGGAAACTTTCTTCAGCTGATAATGTTCTGTTTGGCCTTCAATGGACTTCTTTAAATAGCCATTGGTAATGCCACCGTTGAGACCGTTTCCTGGAGGTGGTCTAAACTCTAGATGGTCTATCTCATCCGAATCGGACCAACTGTCGGAGTCTGAATCGCCGATCAGAGGCGGAGGGCCGTCATCTTCCGAGGAGACGCTCAGGTCGTCATCTTCTGATTCATCGTCGTCCAGGAGTGGGGGCGGCAAACTCTCCACTACAGAGAGGGAAGACGGAAAACTTATATAATGCAGAAGTAAATCAACTGTAAAAAGAGCATAGAAATTCTAACTTTTGGGGCTAGAACGGTCTTGAAATCAGCGACCTCAGGGTAACGATCCCTGCACGATAACAACTACGTAATCCAGCCTTCAGTTAATACTGGCAATCCCTATGTTACCATTTCTTTGCTGGTGGGGGGGGGAGGGGGGGTCAGAAGCCACAATACCTTGTATAACCTTTGCTTTCTTCCAGTTTCCAAATTAAAATGTCACTGGAAAGAGAAATCAATATCCTTGATTTATTCATTCTTTTGTTTTCATAATAATTTTCATGAGAACCTTTCAGTGACTCTAAAACTAGATCTCACAGTGTCTTCAGGGTGAACAAACATTGCTCAGTAGAGGAAAGAAATACGCTAACGTGCTGAGGAATAAAAATGCAAATGAACCACGACTAAATCTTACTTCTATTCTGTTACTAAATACTGATGGTTAGTCCATCTAACGTTGATGATGGTACCCTCATTAATTCTAGAAGGTTTACATTAATAAACAAAAATGGCGTGAGACCATTAAAACATGGGTAAGAAAGAGGAGAGAGACAATAAACAAAACTTTACTATGTGTTAGAAAAATTGAACAAAATCCTCTGTCGACGACAGATCGATTTGTTGGTAAATTTGGATATACGTGAATCTTACCCTCATCAGCTGACGAGATGGTCTCTGATGTGACTGGTGGTGGATTCACATCTGATGTGATTGGTGCTCTCACATTCGGTGTGACTTGTGAATTCACTCGTGAATTTGATTTGAAAGCTTGATTCCTGTTTGATTTTGTTGGTGTCTTTATAGGAGATGCCACCGGTGGATTCCCATTTAATTTCTTTGTTCGGTTCAAATGCGATGATTGTGGCATCTGTACCGGTGGCATGTACGTATATCCTGCCATCGCTGGTGGTACCATGTATGGTGCAAAAGGATCCCCCAATAACGCAGAACCGGGGTACGATGGAGGTGCAGTGAGTAACGATGGTACATGGTGCATACCTGGTTGACTTTGCTTGTTGATGCTATTGCGGTCACTTTTCCGATTCTCTGTTCGAAAATTGAAAAACGACACTTTTGAGTATAATTTTGTCATCTTTAAAATTCGTCATCTTCTCTCTGATCTGTTGGTTTCTTTCTTCTCTCCATCCCTTGTCTACTAATCCTCTTACATCTTTCTCTTTTGTGTTCACCGTGCTCATTAACCTTTCTGTATTCTGTGCGTGTGTTTGTCCCTGCTGTTACTGTCACTTTATCATTGAGCCTCTGAAGAAGATCCTGCTAGGATCGAAACGTCAGGCCCACTTACTTTTACAAATCTTTAAAATTCCAAGATGACTTGCATGTATGACTACCTGTTATACCATACCAGATGATCACTATCTTGAGAGACAGTATTATCCCTTTCAATTATCAAGACTTTGTCTAGAACTACCACACTGTAATAATACAGATACTTAACCTAGCCTACTTTGAAAATGAAGAACCAGTCATTATGTGCACTATTACTGCTACCGATAATTGTTACCTTCCTTTACTCTTCACATCAAAATGGAATATGTTTATTGAAAACAAATCAGATCATTAAAGAGAAAAGTTTTACAACTCAGCATCTGAGGTAATCCAGAGGAAAAGAAAACAGCACTTGCATTTGCTTTTTGAAATTCTGTACAACCCTATACATACTATTTACACATTAGAAAAATGTTCAATAGTGTAACAAGACAAGTCTCCTTTCAACCAAATAACAGAGTAGTCAACACTATTTAGTAAACAGATATTGTTCTTGAATTTGGCAAGTTTTATGACATAAGAAACAAACACCAATATACGAGACCCAACTATATCCACAGTTTATTCGATTTAGTGTACAAAACAGACGGCTAACTCCTGACGAAACTCTAATTAAAGCGTCACAATTTTTAAAGACAAATCTTGAAACCGACCTGAGCCTACTCTCATAACGGAGGTCCTTTTGGCTGGCATTGTCTACATATAAGAAGTTTGGCTACGATGTTTCTACTGTCATTTACTGGTGTGGTTATCTGCAAATCAGGTAAGTGTTTACTTTGGTGAAATGTTGTAGTAAAACACTATTCTATTATTAACTCTTTTTTTAAGTATAGCACAGAGCCTTACAGAAGGGAATAAGGAGTGTTCTACTGACCAAACACTGATATAAAATAGATTAAATTAACTTTATCCTTGTGTATTAAGCAATGTCAAAGGCTCAGTGTTTCGTTGTGTTCGTGTGTTGGGCTGAATCTGTCAATGTGTACTGTTGAAGTTAAAAGTTTCAAGGGATACCATCATTTATCAACAAAAGGCGTCCTCATATAACTTTACAATACTGTACCCCTGTTGTCATTGGTGACTTGTCACACCACCCAAGAGTGCACACTCAACACACTCCGGTAGTGCGCCACATAAGAACGTGTCTGTTGGGGGTTAAGGGGGGGGGGCTCCCCATAGGGTGCAGCCACAAACCAGCGCATGCAACTATATTTACAAGTTCCTTTGCAGGTCCCTACTTGTACACCTGGGTAACGAGTGGCAATGGAGATAAAGTGCCTTACCCAAGGACAACACCGTAGTGATCTGGGAAGGCCTCGAACCTGCGTTCTATTGCCGCAGCCATTTTTACCACGACGCCCAAAATGTTAGAAGCTGATTATTTTTAAATTCTTGCTAGTTTCTCTCCCAGATGTTCTAATCTTACCACGTGCAGGTACTTTCTCCTCAGCAGGTCGCACCAGTAGTTTTTTCCCTTTAAAAACAAAACCATGAAACTTCTTGATCACAGCCTCTGCCTCGTCCTTCTCTTTGTAGCGAAAGAAATTATACCTGGAATGAACGTAAAGAATCACGAAGGTAAACAATACTTGAAAAGAAGGGTGTATATCAACCTACTTTTGTAGGGTGATCAAAGCTGAGAAACTTAGTTACTATGAAAACATTTCTAAGTTAAAAAGCAAAGATATCCTATTTTGGGCCTGCCAGATCTCTTTTTAACAAAAGTAAACTGCACCAAGTGATACTAAACATTAGTTTATATCAGCTCCTTAACAATTACCTACATATATGCATCACATGTATGTCTTTGTGGAAGTTAAGGGAAGTCAGCTTCAAGTTCTTTACCAATTCTTTCAGTCAAATATTTTGGTTTGACAACAAAACACATTTATAACTCCTCCCTCACAATTCATGGTGGAATGCAGGCTTCTCATCTTATGTCATTCATAATTCATTTGGAAAAAATAATTTCTGTAATATTGTCTTTCTTGTTCGTTGTCAGACAGGTCTTATCTCATTCCGTTTTGAAAATTAATTTCTTACCCCATGTAAGAGTTCATCTCCGCAACAGGTGCAGTACTTTGGATGAGTTCGTTGACTTCCTGGAGAGATGCAAAAGAGGATTACAATTAAATCAGTATAGAGTAGCAAGCTCAAAATGTGGACGTGTGAGGGGGGGGGGGGAAGGGGAGAAATCAGGGGTATAACTTCAAAGTTTTGTTTCTATTTGCAACTAAACTGTCAGATGTTTCTTAGCTGTCTTCTAGAATACATCAAGTTTTAACCTTCACCCAATAAGTTGGGAATAAGTTTTAATGCATTCATTGCTGTATGTGTTTATACAGTAGGATATCTCAAAAAACACAAGAAAAAAAAACGCTGACAGTATTGGGACAAAAGTTTAGCAAGCTTGTGACACAGTCAGTAACTTCACTGTGTTTTTAGAAAAAGGGTGCATTTTGCTTGGATCACACATGATCAGAATAAGTGCAAAACCAAAATCTGTGTTCTGTAAACATTGCATTTAAAAATAATGAACTCTACAAACAAAGAAGGGAAAAAATGCGGTTAAGAACAAGCTGAGAGGTAGTTAAGACTCTCAGTAAATAAGAAGGTTATCTTTCTATACAAGAATGGAAGTCAAAGTTTTTTCATGTCAAATATGGTTAAATAAAAATTGCATGGTATGTCAACAACAACAAGTATGTCAAGAGGTTCCGTATTTTATATTCAAGTTTTGGTTTATTTGCAAAGTTTTTATTTTTAATACATGTATTGACTTATATATATCAGAGTAAGCACTTTACCAGCTTAAAGGTGATTTGAATAAAATATGCACTCTAAATATAACATCTGCCAGAGATTATGCTATATCACTATGTAGCACAGTCTGTGCATTATGCGCATCCCACCTTATTCCTGAAACTCTGTAACAAACTTATGACATTGATTTATCTTTGGTATCCCCATATATCGTAGAACCCCCCCCCCCCCCCCCCGCCCCCCCCCCCCCCCCCCGTCCCAAGGATAGCAGGCATTACTTCATTGTTCATACTCCCTACACCCAGGGATCCTGAAATAATGCATCATTTCCCTAGGGGTCCATGCAATGTATGGAACAAAGTTGTGGGAACCTAGGTGGGAAAGCAATGCACAGTATTCCAAACCCTTTTGAACCTAGGTCGGAGAGCAATACATGGTATTCAAAACCCTTTTGAACCTAGGTCGGAAAGCAATACATGGTATTCAAAACCCTTGTAAAGTAGTTATTACAATTAAATGGTATAACTTTCCTTGTAATATACAGTCACCTACTACCCTCAGATGTTTCTTCACTCGAAAAAAATAAAACACAGAATGCAAATATTTCATGATTACTTGCTGTTGCTCATTGATTTGATGAACAGGTAACACTCCAAGTATGAAATGATAAAGCAAGATTAATAATTGCCTTGAAACCTAAATAATGCAAAGCCACAACATCTCAGCCCCGCCTCCTCATAAATATGCATGATATATATTGCAAGACACATCAACATAGGTGGTCTACCAATATCACTGTACCAAGTTTGAAGAAACTCCAACTTGTGGTTGCCAAGTTTATTGCAATTTGAAGATTATGACATTTGACCCTGCGACCTCATTAATATTCATGATATGAGCACCAAATTCAATAGGGTTTATCAAATCATTATGGACCACCTACCCCCCACCAAGAAAAGCTGATAAAGGCCTTTCGTAATGCTCTACGACATATCAAAGTTAACTCTGTGCCAAAAATCATCCATTGAAGGTTTATATGTATCACAGGTGGCGCTATGCATAAATAGAAGATAACCAGGCATACTTTGAAATGTATCCAAAATATAAATATCTGACAGCTTTGGCAGCACTTTCTTTGACTGGCGGTTTTTGAGGAACACTAAATGTGAATGAGTCTGTCAAACATGTGACAGCATACTCTAGACCAACAAACAATGTAACATTAGTTTAAACAGTTAGTTTAAAACATATTTTGTAAATTTAAATGACCATTCATCTGTAAATCATTTTTTAAAATTTGAACATCTAATTCCTTCCACAGAGTATGAAAGATCTATTCTGTATTTAACGTCTGTTAAACATGCTATTGAAAACTTTATGAAACATATATTTAAGGCAGTGGGGTTACTGGTCACTAATAGTACATATATCCGATGTTATCATTTCCTCGGGTCAGAGTAAACAAACTTAAAAGGTATCATAAACAAACCCAGGAGAAATGTGAAATATTGGTTTATTACCTGCAGAGTTATATCTGTGTCCCTGCATTTGACTACGATGGTGAATAGCCCACGGTGGCTACGGACTAACAGAGGTACACTGTTGCCGGTTCTCTCTGTTTTTTCTGTCGTCGTTCTTTCGTCTCTTCTCCTGTTTCTACCCTGTCTTCTGTTTCTTCTGTTGTTCGGTAGGCCAGCCTTGGTGTTACTGAGTTGTTTCTTCTTTGTGAACGAGCTCATGAAGGAGGTTTCGTCTGCGACGGCGTAGAGAATCCAGCGGGATGCCTTTCGAGAAAATTCAAATCTGGATAATGAGGAAAAAAGACATAGAAAAAAATTGAATGTAGCATAAGGTAAACTCCTATCTGGAAAATTGAAGGCCAAGAACCTCCATTTATTTCACTTTAAATCATAAAAAAAAAGAAAGTGAAAAGTGAAAACAAAACTGCTTAAAGGAGACACAAACCTAAGCATCATCTTTAACTTTATATTGACAGACATCTATATAATTAACAAATCACTCAAACAGCTTAGTGTTACTGTACACCTTGTTCCGTTTCGGGAGATTTCCTAGCTTAAAATTTGTGTCTGAGACTCTGGGTGATATCATTCTGTAAATCTGTGATGTCATACTGCCACTAGCACTTGGAACCATTTACCCACTCTTTGTTTTTCTCCTCATTTTTGCAATGTTAAAATGTTAACATTGTCGGCACCAAAACCTCTGCCATTAATAGATCATGTTACGAGCTTCCAATAACATTTGCAAAACCTGTCTCCATGAAAGAAACTATAAAACTTGTTATAAATAGAGTAAAACAAAACAAAATGAAGCACATGTGGGTCAGTGATGTCATATTTAGACTTGATCAAGTCTCCAGTCTTGTGTGTGGAGAAACATGAAATCTGTGGTTCATGACAGTCATCTCTAATCCACAGACCACTAATGATGGTACGGTTTGTGCCTCCTTTCGAGGAGGTTGCTTTCATAGCTGACGTTGAAGAGAATATCAAATATTGTCATAATGACACTTTACCTTACAACATCTGGGATGGATTGAAGACATTCTTGCAAAGATGAAAACCCATAACTTTTGTATGGGAAGCTTTTGCTTTCCAGGGCTTTGTAGTCTTTTTCAAATTCGTCAAGCGGTACACCCCACTCAGAAAATAGGACAGCTCGAACAGATCTCTTCTCAGAATCCGGAAGTTTGGCAACGGTGTTGGTGTTGTTCATCTTACTGATGTGTCTAGTATCTATAGCATGGATTCAAGTAAATAAACCAGAAGCACTTTTTTAAATAAGAGACTTAATTTTAAAATAAAAAGTATCAGGCAAGTAACTATGACCATAACTGTGACCATATTCTATAACTCTTTAATGGTAAAGACACCATGATATAATTAAACAAAATTTAATAAGACAGTTCCCATGATCACACTAGTGCTAATATATATGCAATATTCTGGATCAGGATGAAGGACATTCTTTAAACACTTGTGAAACTAATAACAACCAAACTTACTGTTGGGCTTTCCAACATTTCACTCAGGTATACTACTTCAAGGAAATATTTCTTTCATGAATGTATCTATGATTAAACATGTCAACATGAACCCACTTTAGTCATTTGAATACTGTTTTTGATACTTCTGCAGTCTTTTATGGAAATGAGCAGGAGAAACTTTCCTCAAACAGATACATTTTTGATGTATGAAGCTAATGAAAGTTCCCAATTATCCCGTTATCATTCATTTTTACGTAACACTAAACTATACAGAATTATGACATTGCTCGGTCTCACTTTATTTCCCTCTATGACTTGCTGTACCTGTCAGCTCACTTAACTATCATCTATTAAATGCCAGCCATATTCAATAGATAATCAGGCAAATGTATACTGTAGCCACAACCATTCTTGCACAGTATTCTGCTAGGTTTCTGACAGTAATTCTGTGTTCATAAGAATTCATGTTGATTTAAACTGGGTGAGGTTTTTTCCCCCTTCATCCGATTTTGCTTTGGTCTTTACTAAAGATTATGCAGCCCCACTTGCCAGCTGGGTGTTGTCAAAATGTTTTGCACAGTTTTCAGGTAAGAATTCGATGGCTAGGGGCCGTAGGTTCATGGGTCAACTTCTCCATTTAGCCCAATAGCTATGCACAGTCTTGCCTAACTTTTAGGTTATAAATGCAGTAGCCTAGGCCTACAGTAGGCAGAAAGAAATGGATTTCTAGTATTGATACAATACAAAATCTTCCACCTTGTCACTTACTTATCTTTCGTTCTACCTTGCCTGCTGCATGTTGTTTTGTGTAAATACAGTGAAACAAATAAACTGACCTGAAATGCAATGGTAACAAAAAGCGTAGTAAACGCACGGTATTAAGCATTGGGACCAGTTCCACGAAATATGAAAATGCTTCTTTTCTTAACGTCAACTATTGTTACCATACCGCTGAATATTTCCTTCACCAGAATGAAGCTTACTGCGTGAAAGTCTTCATAGACAAAGTCCACAATTTTAAAGTAATTTTACCTAAGCTGAAGACGTGTAGGCCGTACGCTGCAGGGTCCAGCCTGGTCAATATCACCATGTCCATCAAGGGGTTCTACTGTAGCCTAGGCCGGTTTCTGTTAGCGCCATCTAGAGAGGGCACGTAATACAGAAGCTCGAATCAAATTTCAGAAATGTTGGTTGGCATTGAGCAGTAAACCAAATAATAATTCCTTGGAGGATGATAACGATTTACGAACAAGGTGGTTGCGGCAGGGAGGGGAGGAGGAAAATGGGAGGGGTATGGGGAATGGTAGAGGGTGGCAGTATGGGTGGAGGAAGGGGTGGAGGAAGGGCCGGATGATCGAAGGGATAGAGAAGGGGTGAACGAAGGGGTGGACAAATGGGTGGTAATGGATCAAAGGAATTAATGGAAGCTAGGGGACAAAGGGACAGTTGAGGAAGACGCAGTGGCGGAGCGTCTATACAGTCAGGGGTGCGGATGCCCCCATGACGGACTCAAATGGACTGCTGGCGCCCTTTTCAGCTTTTTACCACTTTTTACTTATTGGCGACTATTGCCTTTTTTATTGTGCTCTCATCTACCTTTTGACATTTGTCACATTATCTGCAAATTAGCAAGGCCCGGAAAGAGTCATTTCCGGCGATCTAGGGAGTATCTTTACTCAAAAAAAATTTCTGTACGCTCCGCGCCAACCCGTGGTGGCGCTCCCCTTGGATAGTGTCAAAAGCGCCACTACAGACCATTCTCGCCCCCTTTGACTAATACCCCTAGCTCCGCTACTGGGAAGAGGAAAATGGAGAATGTTGAGGATGGAGGAGGACAAAGGGGAATGGGGAAGGGTTCTTTGGATCGAAGAGGGAAAGGGATTAACAGGAGAAGAAAAGGGTCAACTTAGGAAGGAGGGATAACAGGAGTGGACCGGAGGTATAGCGTGAGCTGGATGATTTGTGTTGGAAATTTGGCTGGACTAAAGCAAGGGGTATTGAAGAGTACATAGGCCTACTGATCACGATAACATATGGAGGAAAGTAGCTCCCCCTTCCCCAACCCTAAATATACTCATTTCAAGGATTTTTTCTACATTTCTCGTTGCCTTCAAACAGCCTTTATTGACCGATAAAATTACGGCCCACCGACCAAATCTACGGAAGCATAGAGGAGACATTGCATTGTAGTTTTGCACACTTTATTAAACTTGTGAAAACGTCAATAAACTGAAAAGTACCGTGTTTTGCAGGTAGTAAAACTCATCAATAGGCTACCTCATAAAATGACTCGTCAAAAATTGTCAGTCACACATACTTACAACTCGTCAAAACGTCAAAATTCTGAAAATTGTCGTTTTGCACATTTAGTACAACTCGTGAAAACGTCAAAATTCTGAAAATTGTCGTTTTGCACATTTAGTACAACTCGTCAAAATACTGAAAATTGTCGATTTTGCACATTTATTTACAACTTGTCAAAACGTCAAAATTCTGAAAATTGTCGTTTTGCCCACTTAGAAGAACTCGTGAAAACGTCAACATTCTGAAAATTGCAGTTTTGCACACTTTGAACAACTCGTCAAAGCATCAAAGTTCTGCAAATTGTTGTTTTGCAAAACAAGTAACACATAGCCAATATCAGTAACAGTCAGTCTGTGCTCTTGATATTTAAGATTCGCTGAGTAATGCTACATACGCCATTTAGAACATAATCTGGAAACTATACGACCAAGCAGATACACGGAGCACAGATCTATAAAACGCCTATTTTATGACTCTCTCGCAAATATAAAGGTATTAAATATCATTTGACGCATCCTTTGCAAGAAAATGTCTCAATGGTTTATTTGGGTTATTAAAGTTTAGCCTAGTGCTACTAAAATAATGGTAATGTTTCACTTCAAACCTGTGTTCTATCTGGTTTGATTAAAGGTTGATATGGCCCTGTAGTCATATGAAAATATACCAAAATTCATTTATAAAAATTCACTATGCACAGTGACCAAAATAATCCCCGTGCCTAACCAGAATATTCCAAGGAGAAGGTGGAGAGAGAAGTGTCCCTCCCTCTTTCCGAGAAAATTTAGAGCAAACCTGTTTATTTTGGAGTTATTTCAGTCCACACAGGAAACAATATTGGGTGAATTGTTTAGCAAAACTGTCAAAGTTACAGGAGGCTTGCTGACAAAGCCGTTGCAGCCTGATATAACTTATAGAAAACTTGGTGCAGACCAGGTACGAAGTTTGATATGACCACGACCGGCTTGATAGGTTGGATACAAGATAGCCTATATGCTGTATCCAACCTATCGCAGGCCTAGCTGTGATATTGCCATATTACCAGTGTGGTATGAGCATAACATAATGTACGCTACTGGTTATAACCATCATTGAAACTTTAGGATCATAACTGAACCGAACCTTCACTTGTTAAGATGATTAACTCAACTCATTTTCACCAAGCCAAAGAGTTATCATATATAGGTTATTTCCTTGTGTTTATATAGGCCTGCTACAACTAAACGGATGATTTGGGCATATGTTCATACCCATAGGGAATGTATCTTTTAAAAGCCAGCCTGATTCTATAAATAGAGATAAAGGCGGAATCTATTGATTTGCATGGTCTTTACGCTTTAAATAATTCGTTCAACTTTCTGCAAATAGTTTCGGCAATTAAAGAAGTCTTCCATCTGAAAGTGTTCTTATAGGAAACCTATCAGAAATGAACTCTTAAATCTTTATTTATAGGTTATGTGACTTTAATCACTTTCATAGTCATACTTGAAAAGTCTCAATTGGTTAAGTTTATTTGTGGTCCAGTCTGCAAATAGTATGTTGAATATTTGCCGTTTGATTCGGTCATGAGTCAGGTCAATGGTATTTGATATGCTGATATTTGGTGGCTTCCATTTTCCGCACATAGTGAAACGAACTATATTGAGTACATGGTAGTAAATGTATTATCATAGTGACTCTTAATTATCCAGGATTGTTTCTGATGCAACGTATACATGTTTCCTTTCATTTGGGCTAGCGTTTAGTGATTGAATGATGATCCCCACAGATGAATGTTTCTGTCATACCTTGATGTTGATGTTAGCATCTTGACAACAACAAAATAATTATAATAATAATAATAATCAGTTGTACATATATTTTCTAAATAATTGAGAATATGTACAATTGAATTATTTGATAGGTGTAATCGTCTCCTATATTACGTAGGTGTTCTTAAATGATGTTTAGTTGATAAATAATTCCCGGAAGTATTCAATTTGTGCAACTGGTCACAGCGTCAAAAATCTAAAAATTGTCTGAATTTTTCCTTTTGTACTCTTTCTTTTATGTCGAGATGTCATCTTCTCGAATTTTGAGATAGTATAGCAACTGTGAAAGTCGTCGAATTACAGTAAACTGATGGACTAAAGAACTCCATTATCTCGTCGAAACGTCAATATTCTGAAATTTTTCACGTAATTAACATCTCGTCAACTCGTCAATTTGCAGATAATTGTCGTTTCGTCAAGTAGGTAACTCGTAAATGCAATGTCTCTTCTACGCTTCCGTAATTTTCCGCTTTCATTTTTCAAGCAGTGTTCCAGACTCGCAGTGAAGTAAAATTTGATGATGAAAGCCAGTGACTTGATTTTGCTTAACGCTTTATTGTTTTAACCAAACTTCAGATTTGATTAATACAGGTTCTTTTTTCATACAAAAGACTTGCAGTGTACGAAAATCTTCTGAAAGTACTATTTGGGCTTATATTCGTTTTGCTATCATTGCTAACATCATAGTTATTATATAATAACTATGCTAACATGAACTACTTGTTAAAGGAGAATCGGTGGTTGAGAGATTCATTTTAAATTATTTTCTGAACAGTATCCCTCCATTCAGATATAAATACGCGTCATGCAAGATTTCTAATAAAAACTGCATCAGCAGTAGCAATTTCTACCAAAAATATCTTTAATCGGCAGAAAAAACGGTTTATATTTGGATGTTTTCTTAAGTTGACGTCCCAGCCTCAACTACCTAACCGTCATTAAGTATGTACACCAGAAGACTATCGAATGCCAAAAGCTGTATGCCTTCCATTTAACTGACACTGTAGATAACTTTGGTGGAATTGTTTTAAATATTACCACATTTATGTTTATATACGTTTGCTTCTAAAGAACGATATTAAGTGGTAAAGACATTTAAAAATCCATACTTATTATTATTACACCGGTGATTATTTAGTGCAAAATCCCAGGGTTCAATGCGCTTAACAAAACATATACAAAATACCAAAATACAATTGAATACACTTAACCATAGGTTTGTTTGAAATGAAACGTCTTTAACGCTGAATTGAAAGTGCTGATAAAGGTAATTGGGCTTCGTATTTATGACGGTAACTTGTTCCACAACAACGGTGCGACATGGCTAATAGCTTGCTCCCCGACTCGCTTGTTTGATCTACGAATTGTGAGAGCAGAAGTTTCAGAGGATGACCGAAGGATACGAGAAGGCTTGTGGATATGGATTATTTCCTGCAAGTAAACTGGTGACAACTGATGAAGGCATTTTTATATAGGCTCTATGTGAGGATGCGAAATGGTATGCGGAGATAGCAAGGAATCCAGTGCAAAGAACCCACAACAGGTGAGATATGGTCTCTGTGAGCAGTTTTGGAAATAAGGCGTGCCGCATTATTTTGAACTAGCTGCAGTCGTCGAATTTGATTTTGTGGAATAGCTGATAGCAAGCTGCAGCAGAAGTCCTCCATACGGTAGTAATTCAACTGCTAATGATAAACCGCCAAGCCAAGTTAGATTGTTATATACCGTAGTCAATTGCTTTCTGTTAGGGATTACAGAAATTCAGCTAATCAGCTTCCAAGGAGTCATTCCGAACTTTGATCATTTCCGGAGAATGAACCATCAGTCTTCATGGTGAGTAGCAGTGGCGTAGCAAGGGGGGCGTGGGGAGGGGGGCGACAGCCCCCATGAAAGCTTGTCGCCCCCCAGACGCCCCCTACTGGGATTTTTGGGTGTCGAAAAAAATTACATGTGCGAAAAATATATCATTGGTCTGAATGGTCTCGAATCTCCATGATGACCACTCATGAACGACCCTTCGACCGCTGACCGGCAGTAGGCTATAATTGCTGAAAA
>KN889447.1:3221-16010 GCA_000934455.1 Apostichopus parvimensis | reverse complement strand
ATAATAATCAGTTCTACAGATATTTTCCAAATAATTGAGAATATGTACAATTGAATTATTTGATAGGTGTAATCGTCTGCCTACTGTATATAACGTAGGTGTTCTTAAATGATGTTTAGTTGATACATAATTCCCGGAAGTATTCAATTTGTGCAACTGGTCACAGCTTCAAAAATCTAAAAATTGTCTGAATTTTTCCTTTTGTACTCTTACTTTTATGTCGAGATGTCATCTTCTCGAAATTTGATGATGAAAGCCCATGACTTTGATTTTGCTTAACACTTTATTGTTTTAACCAAACTTCAGATTTGATTAATACAGGTTCTTGTTTTCATAAAACTACTTGGAGTGTACGAAATTCTCCTGAAAGTACTATTTGGGCTTATATTCTTTTTGCTATCATTGCTAACATGAATTAACTACTTGTTAAAGGAGAATAGGTGGTTGAGAGATTCATTTTAAATTATTTTCTGAACAGTATCCCTCCATTCAGATATAAATACGCGTCATGCAAAGATTTCCAATAAAAACTGCCTCAGCAGTTGCAATTTCTACCAAAAATTTCTTTAATCGGCAGAAAAAAGGGTTTATATTTGGATGTTTTCTTAAGTTGACGTCCCAGCCTCAACTACCTAACCTTCATTAAGTATGTACACCAGAAGACTATCGAATGCCAAAAGCTGTATGCCTTCCATTTAACTGACACTGTAGATAACTTTGGTGGAATTGTTTTAAATATTACCACATTTATGTTTATGTACGTTTGCTATAAAGAACGATATTAAGTGGTAAAGACATTTAAAAATCCATACTCATTATTATTATTATTACACCGGTGATTATATTGTGCAAAATCCAAGGGTTCAATGCGCTTAACAAAACATATACAAAATACCAAAATACAATTGAATACACTTAACCATAGGTTTGTTTGAAATGAAACGTCTTTAACGCTGATTTGAAAGTGCTGATAGAGGTAATTGGGCTTCAGATTTATGACGGTAACTTGTTCCACAACAACGGTGCGACATGGCTAATAGCTTGCTCCCGACTCGCTTGTTTGATCTACGAATTGTGAGAGCAGAAGTTTCAGAGGATGACCGAAGGATACGAGAAGGCTTGTGGATATGGATTATTTCCTGCAAGTAAACTGGTGACAACTGATGAAGGCATTTTTATATAGACTCTATGTGAGGATGCGAAATGGTATGCGGAGATAGCAAGGAACCCAGAGCAAAGAACCCACAACAGGTGAGATATGGTCTCTGTGAGCAGTTTTGGAAATAAGGCGTGCCGCATTATTTTGAACTAGCTGCAGTCGTCGAATTTGATTTTGTTGAATAGCTGATAGCAAGCTGCAGCAGAAGTCCTCCATACGGTAGTAATTCAACTGCTAATGATAAACCGCCAAGCCAAGTTAGATTGTTATATACCGTAGTCAATTGCTTTCTGTTAGGGATTACAGAAATTCAGCTAATCAGCTTCCAAGGAGTCATTCCGAACTTTGATCATTTCCGGAGAATGAACCATCAGTCTTCATGGTGAGTAGCAGTGGCGTAGCAAGGGGGGCGTGGGGAGGGGGGCGACAGCCCCCATGAAAGCTTGTCGCCCCCCAGACGCCCCCTACTGGGATTTTTGGGTGTCGAAAAAAATTACATGTGCGAAAAATATATCATTGGTCTGAATGGTCTCGAATCTCCATGATGACCACTCATGAACGACCCTTCGACCGCTGACCGGCAGTAGGCTATAATTGCTGAAAAACCGGACGTGACATAGCGCATAGGCCGGGTTTTCACTTCTGGGACGTATCCTGATGCTCTTGAAACCGCTAAAAAAACAAATTTTCAAGAAAGGAGACAATACTATCGCTGAGAATCAGTCTATCATCTTAATAATGTTTCAGACGCAATCTTTGATTTCAGTTTGACATATAGTTCGGTCATTCAGTATGTTACTTGCCTGAAAGCCCATAGTCAATCTTTCTTTATTTTCCACGCGCAATTTGCAGACTTGTCGAAAAATGTCAATGCCGGTGTCAAACTCACAAAAGATATGACGGTGCCCGTTCCCTAATATTGGGGAAATGAAATAGGGAGCATATTCCGTGGCAGCGCATCCCATGTTACCTAGTTGTTGAGTGATACCGGAGTTTACCTCACAGTGAGAACACTGGGTACACGGTGGTTACATAGTACGCTCCGACCAGAATTCACCCGATTACCAGATGCAGATACACCTAGCATTATTTTGCTAGGTGGATGCCTTAAGCCACCACTCACATGGGACCTATTCTAAGTCTGACAATACATGCGCATGTGTGAGGTCCTGAAAATATAATTAAAGTGGTTTGTCTTGCCATCCTTGTTTCAAATTTCATAGAAATGTATTCTCGTAGACCTAGCAAAACATTTAAACTGACACAGTCCCATTGGTCATTGGTGGTCATTGGTGGTTTAACATGCTGGCGTATGACGACTTTTGGCAAAATTTGCGCTAAGCTCACTATACGAACTCGGATCTGGACTATGCCTAATTTGTTACTTATTTAAATATTAATAATGGCGTATGAGGAAATGCACCATTTTGTGGTATGACTCCTAGGACGGCAAGGCGAGAAACTCACATGCAGTCGCGGCGGATAGCTTCCTTTGCCTATAGTATTTCCGGGGAAATTTTGGGACATCGTTCCTATAGTCCTATATCTGAGGCCCTGGGGTCATTCCTTGACCGACTTGGTGCAATATAATGTGCCCATTTCGAAGTAAATTTATTCACAGATTGTTAGTTGTCATGGGTTCGATCAAATGAGGGGTATTCTATCCTGAAACATAGGGCAAAATGGGGCTGGGGTTTCCAATTCGCCGCATCAATTGTCAACTTGCACTGGGTTCTAATGTTCATGTCAATTGGAATCACTAATAACAGAAATAATCCACCAAAAATTAAGGCCGCATGAACTTTATTGCAGATTTCCTGAGTGACGAACTTGTAATTTTCTCCCGAAATCACGCAACTAGATGGCTGCTATCCAGCCTGGCAAGTGCCATCTCCAGCGATCTGGCAGGTATTGAAATCTGAAATGTTTTTGTTACGCTGCGCGCCAACTGATGGTGGCGCTCCGCTTAGATAGTAGTTGCGGCCGGAATACTCGAATCGATTACGTTGCCCCACGTTTCAAATCGGATTGACGCCTCTGATTACAAGGCCTGGGAAGTGTCATTTCCGACGATCTGGGAGGCCTTTTTAGCTAAAAATTTCCGGTACGCTGCGCGCCAACCTATGGGGGCGCCCCGCTTAGATAGTAACTTGACGCCCTCCCAGAAAATGGTAAAGCCCCCCAGCGCCCCCCACTGAAAAAATCCTGGCTACGCCACTGGTGAGTAGGCCTGCTCTTTATTAGTAATGCGACACGCACCATTACGCATGATCGATCGATAGTAGATGTGGCACTGGCCCAGTCGACTGCGTAGGCCTAAGCCTAGTGTTAACGATATCCTCACGTAAACTACATTGTGCAGGCGTGAATGAATTACTACTAGTACTAGTAGCATGGTGGGTCCGAATTTCGTTCACTTAAGCCACTAATTCCTCTGACTCATGTGGGTATCACATGGGGAAATCCTGGCAAGCCCATGTGGGTAGTGTATGGGACCGTTGACCCATATTGGTGTCATATGGGGTGAACATGGGATTCCCACCTGGGCATGATATGGGCTGGCACATATTCAAATTGGGCACCAAAGATTAGACCAATCAGATGACCGGAACATGTCGTATTACCGAAATAGTTTAATTAGTTGTTCATTAATAGGAGTATTGGATTAATTAAGATGGGAAGTGATTTCCATATAGTTTCAGATAGCTGTATAGATTTTTGGTGAAACAACTTAATGGGGCTTACTAATACATTTACATTGAGCTGGGATGAACAAATGGAAATAGTTGGATTAGCACACCGATTTGGTAGGGGATGCTGGGAACAATAAATTAGAATCCCTTTGGGCTCTTCTAATAGCTTCTATGAGTCATCCCCGGTAGTATGCAATGGTATTAGGCGTGGCATTTGGTGCTCTCACTACGCTTTGAGGAGACTAACCGATTTTGTAGAGGGAGTAACCCCTTTAGTACGGTACCACGTAGTGCTGAAAAAGTGAGCGTGCACGCAGTTTGTGGCGTTGATAAGAAAGCTCACGTGAGTAAAAGTATCAAATGAGAAAAACCTGGGCACATACACGTGGGTGGTATATGGGGAGAACTTGCGATACCCCATGTGGGCACAATATGGGCTGGCTCATATCGGTATCATATGAAAACTACCCGGACACGCATATGGGGCCCCTGATATATCCCATATATTGCCAATATGAGATGGCCCATATTCAGCCAATTAACTGCCAACCCACATGGGCCACACATATATTACCCATATATTGCCCATATGAGCTGGCCCACATTTCACCCAGATATAAGTAGCCCAGACGGGCCCCGGCCAGATCTACACCATATGGGTTATATGGGCTCACCCATTTGGGACCCATAATAATCTTTGGTGCAAAATTGGTGGCGCCCATGTAGGAAACCCCACATGGGACCCATATTATGTTGGATATGGGCCCATATGACCCCCGATAGGTTTTCTACCTGGGATCTTATTCCTCATGTAAGAATTAAAAGAACTTGCACCAAAATATTGCAGTGCTGCAATAAAATCTCGTAAAATCATGAAAATATATGCTCGTTTAGAAATTAGGCTAGGCTTGTGAGGCTAGTTGTGCAGCTATAGGGTAATTTTCGGAAGTCAGAAAAAATGTTGTATTTCGGCGAATTAGAAACATGTGGTCGGAATTTGTTTTACCACAATCGTTTATCTTTGGATGCTTGGTCGTTTGTGCAATTTCCAAATCATTTCATTCGTTATTTAATGAATTATGGGCAATGAGGGTAACTCTGTACGTTTATATATTCAAAAGGACGTTTCGTCAACCAACATGTTGCAGAAAATAGCAGAATCTTTCACCCTAGAGAATTTTATATATTTGAAGGACAGGGAACTTCACACTGCATGTTCCTTTTCTCATAGATTCAACCATCATAACCATGACAGACATACGTTCAATGTTCTCATCTATGAGAAAACGTCAAGGTAAAGCAATACCTGCGAGTGAGGGCGATCAATCCAAAAGAGCTTGCACAGGTGACAGTGACAAGGGTGATCTACCCGGCACATCATTCGAAATAGAGGATACAAGTTTGCCGGTTGCTGATGACAGTGATTCCAGTGATGACGAATGTGACTCGGTAGAAGGGAAGGTCCAACAAACAAAGGAAACCTTAGCACTAGATGGTAAATATATGAGTATATTTGTTCTCTTTAATTGCGTGCTTAGTCAAGCATACTGGATGCCTTCAGCTTCTTCATCCCACTCCCAGTTTGGGGCATTCGATCGAGGAGGATGTGATCACGGTCTGACGCACCAGCAATAACTTGACTACTCGTCCCAAATAGTGCCTAGATATGAGCTGGGTATGTGATTTCATGGGAATGCCATTTTATGTCTCCATCGACGAATACGGTTCAGACTGCTGACCTACCACCACTTTCCTAGTTACTGTATGCCATAAAGAAGCTGTCAAATGGAAGTTCCATTGGGAGGGGTAAAGATGGGGGTGGGGGCATACTATTTGTGGGTGTACAATAAATATCTTCATTTGCTCAAGATAAATGACATGGAACCGATCAGTAATTATTGTGTCTAACACATGGTTCAAGCTGGGGATGCATTATTTACACAGAGATTAAGTCAACAAAGTAAAAACAATTGTACTGGCTATCTACATGTGTATGTGGTAGAAAGGCTCCAATTCACTTCAACTTGGTACACTGTATGTGAATGTCGGTGCAGTGGTTTTGTGGGGTTTGGGCTATGAAGGAATATGTTGTCTGATAACGACACTTTCTTGCTGCACCACAACTAACAAATTAGCAATATTTCTGTTATGACCTTTCTCTTTTTCTTTGGTTAATAGAGAGCCATAAGCCACCTGGTCCAGATGACATCTCCCAGTATCCGTTAGATGGTCCGACACCGCCGAACATTGCCTTCCCTGTTAAGAAGCAGGGCTGCAACCGGTCCTTCAAGTCATCCTGGTACAAGATGCAGCCGTGGCTGGAGTACTCAGAGAAGTGCGACGCAGCCTTCTGCTTTGATTGCAGACACTTCTTGGTTCCGACATTACGCACTGAAGAGGCTTTCACCAGTACTGGAGTCTCCAACTGGAAGAAGGCACTTGGGAAGAAAGGAAAGATCTCCAAACATGTTGTAGCTGACTATCATGTCAATGCCATGGTCGCATGGGCTTCCTTCAAAGAGAGTGAGAAGGTGAGTTTCAACCTATTTATTATTAGGCTATTCTCAACGGCCTTTCCTCTCAGAATCGTTAGGTTTGTATATTTTCCCAATTTCCCAGATTCTGGAGAACCGCCACTTTGTAAAGACGGTCGCGGAAGGTGCTACTTGTGACTGGAACTCAGGATATCGCTCAGCGAGGCCATCGTGAAGATGATGAGTCAGACAATGCTGGCAACCTCAGGAGAATACTGTCTTTGGTGAGCAGTCATGATAAGGTCATCAAAAAACGCCTGGAAGGAGGACCTCGCAATGCGAAATACACAAGTCCAGAGATTCAAAACGATATGCTAAAAACTCTAGCTCAAATGGTCGGAGAGCAGATACTGAAGGAGATTCATGCTTCAGAACAATTCTTTATCTTGGTGGATGAGACTAAAGATGTCAGAAAGACTGAGCAGCTCGCACTCGTCGTGAGATATTACCAGGAGGGCCAGATCACGGAGAGCTTCTTGTGTTTCAAGTATGCTGATGGTCTCGATGTCCAGTCTCTCAGAGATGTAGTCATTGGTCTTATTAGTGGCTATGGACTGGACTATCGGGTGAATTTGGTTGGCCAGGGATATGATGGGGCTGCGGTAATGAGTGGAGCTGTATCAGGTGTTGCAAAGAGAATACAGGAGGTAGCTCCTTCCGCCGTCTATGTGCATTACTATGCACATCGACTTAATCTAGTCATCGTTGATGCATGCAAGACGGTCAAGGAAGCTGCTAACTTCTTCACACTGCTGCAACAGCTGTATGTTTTTGTGTCCGGGTCCAATGTTCACCAGAGATGGCTCCAGACACAGGCAGAGATGTTTCCCGAAGAGCAGCCTCGCGAGCTGAAGAGACTTAGCGACACCCGACACCCGATGAGCATGTAGAGCTGATGCCTGTGTCGTTGTGAAGACACGGCTACAAGCGATTCTCCGGTTGCTTCGTCACATCTCTGAAGATGACAATGCAGAGCGTGCTATCGAAGCCACAGGTCTCCTTGCTCAAATGGATGAGCAGTTTACTGCACGACTTGTATTGATGACCGTGCTACTGCAGAAGACCAAATCATTGTCCACCATGCTGCAGCAAGACGATGTAGAACTGTCTGCAGAAAGCCACTTAGCTACAGTCGTCATTGACGAGCTCCAGGACATGCGGTCCAATGACGACACCTTCTACGAGATCTGGCATGAGGTGGGCCGAGCCGTAAATGATTGTCGAGATGACCTCGCACCCACCAGACGGATACGAGCTTCTCGACCTTCAACACGCACGGAAGGCTACCATGTGCTGGAGGCCACTGGTCAGCAGGAGCAATTGACCGTTGAAGTGGACTTCAAAGTCAACTGTTCCCGGTGCTGGACAGAATGCTGCAGGAGATGATACGTAGGTTCAGCGAGCAAAACTGCAGTCTGGTGAAGGCTATAGATGCCCTGACACCATCCAGTGGAAACTTTCTGTCTCTTGAGAACCTGAAGGCTATACAGGAGTTATATGGTGCGGATCAAGAAGACCTGAGACATGAGCTTCATCAAGTGAAGAGGCTGATAGAGAGGACGACTTCTAGAGATGAAGCAGTACCAACAAGCATGAAGGGTCTTGTTGTCTTCTTGGAGCCCTACAAGGATGCGTTTTTCGAGATATATCGACTATCAAAGATCGCTGCAATTATTCCAGTCACTTCAGCCGCATGTAAAAGAAGCTTTTCTAAAATGAAGCTCATCAAACATATCTCAGGATCTCAATGGGGCATGAATGCCTGAGCGACCTTGGTATGCTGCCTATTGAGAGAAGGAGAGCTGAAAAGCTGAACATGGATGAGTTTGTTGATAAGTTTGCAGCAGCACATAACAACAGGAGGATCACATTTGTCTAGGCATAATCACATTGACTTGATGAATTTTCTATTAACTAATTATCAGCTATAGATATCCTATCCTTTCTCGCGGTTGGTCGGTTAGTTGGGTTTAACAACACAACAACACTATCATGTTATGTAGTGTCTCCACGGCAAAAACAGGGCCCTGGTTTACAATAATTTTCCTAATTGGTTAACACTAACCGTAATGACTAACATACAAATAAATACTAATACAAACAGCCAAACATAATCTTTTAACCAGTGCGCATTAACTGATCAAACAAGCTAGTGCGCTATACTATACCCTCATAGAAAGGTGGTTTCCAGGTAGTGGAATGCCAAAGAAGATGTTAAAAGGTAAAAACTGCTGACATCATACAGGTTTCTCACATCATTGCTCGCGTCATTGCCTCGATACTCTGTTACATTTTCAATCGGGTTTTCACTTTGGGACGTACCCTGATGCCCTTAAAACCGCAAAAAAACAACAAATTTTCAAGAAAGGAGACAACACTATCGCTGAGAACTACCGGCCAATCAGTCTATCACCCTAATAATATTTCAGACGCAATATTTGATGTCAGTTTGACATAGTTCAGTCATTTCAGTATGTTACTTGGCTGAATGCCCAGTCAATCTTTTCTTATTTTCCACGCGCAATTTGCAGATTTGTCGAAAAATGTCAATGCCGGTGTCAAACTCACAAAAGGTATGTCATGATATTTCAAAGTTACTTACCAGACTGGGTTTTTTTCTATTTCCCTAAACCATTTGATGACCATATCAAGACATGGGATCTCAAAATAAAGGATGTTGAGAAACTTTAGAGCAGCTTACAAGGCCTGGGAAGTGTCATTTCAAACGATCTAGGAGGCCTTTTAAGCTAAAAAATCTCGGTACGCTTCGCGCCAACCCGTGGTGGCGCTCCATATAGATAGTAACAAGACGCCCTCTGAAAAAAGACACCCACTGAAAAAATTCTGGCTACGCCACTGCTCCTGTTACAACAACTTCACATTTCTTAAATATTGATTTACTGAGGCAGGTGTTTGAAATACAGTGTGATACAAAAAGGTACAGTAACGTCATAAACAATGCCACGAGCTCTCCGTGCATTAAAAACAATCGAAATGTGCGGTAATCATGACAGTACACAAAGCAGATAATGCGGATACAGCAGACATAGCCGAGAATAAAACCTAGTAGCGTGGAGGATTCCATCATGACATACTAGGACTTTCTACTGGTAAACTTTACTCATTGTCGAATAAATCTATCTAATTTTTACCTTCTCCAGCTTTTGCTCTGTATTTTACGTTTTATGACCAAAACAGATATGAAATTCACGACAATTCCATGGGACTTGTATATTCGTTTAAAAATAGCTCCGTTTCGAATCTAACGCTCCGTTGCTATGATAACATCGTGGAATTACAGAAAAGACGTCCGGAGTATTTATAGTAAAACTAAAGGTAGCAAAGTCAAAAGAAGAAAAAAAAGATAAAAGAACGGATGGCCTATATTGACTTTTTAGGTATACAGTGCATACATTTCTTCATCTCCTCTCCACAGTATATTTTCTCGACGTTTTCATTGAATAATAGCCCTGCCGCTAATGGATAGATGACAGGTAGAAGATGACCATCGATGGCGCTCTCAACTTCTCGTGCCACGTCTGGCACCTACAAGTAGTAACCGACATATTACTGGCGCAATCCCGACAGAACATATTTTAACTCTCCTACAGACTTTTCTACACTGATCTCAGAAAGCATTAAGTGCCGTCAAAATGCCTCAGTTGCTAATAGGTACATTTCCATGACGCAACACTGTTCTCGTTAAGCATAAAACATGAAGTCAAAAGTAAGGAATATACTGAGTGATTGGCCTAGACTAGGTATACGTTGTAGACTGCATAGGCTAACTTCACAGACAGACATACATGCAGACAGACAACTTCAGATAATGTAAAATATCACTAACCGTAATCACGTTATGTTTACTATGTCTTCAAATGTCGTCATTTTCTTCTCAGCAACCCCGGGCCGTCATTGGAGTCGTTCGAACAACTAAATTAAGGCGAAGAACGACGTCAAGATATATCCAACGTCTAGACTTCACTGCTTGCAATGAAGAGAGAACTGCCCAGTACAGTACGTGTTGATTTGAACGCCTGCAAAATGACAACAAATATTTTCCATTGACAATCCACTGTGTATGACGGTATATAGTAAACACTCGTATATAGATCAACGCACACGCGCGCACGGAGGTATTCTGTACGTACAGCATGCAATGCAGACAAATATTTCGGAGCGCGCGCTTCTGATTTTGTGCTGATATTCTTGTGAGCGCTCTTGTATCACTGTTTGCATGCGCGCACGGACAAGATAGACGTCAGACTATCACGCTGTAGCTACTAAAACTTTACTTACATGTGTACAGCAGTAGACTACTGTGTTGGTTGCATGCGGTAGTTTAATTTTGTGTGCACAACATGTCAGCATTGTACGGTGGCTTAATAGGAAAGAAAAACAGTGTCCCCAAATCTCACAATGTTGACTTTTTATCTCAAAATGTTTCCTCTTGTTTTTCCTTCAGAATTTGGACTTTAAAAGGTCCAAAAATAAAAGTCCAAATGTAGAGACAAAAAGTCCAGATATTCAGATTTAAGCAGGTTTGTTTCCTTTCCTATGTCCTTATTAAGCCACCGTAACATTGTAATTATTCTATGATCAGAAAAACTGTATAAATCTAACGGAATTGCTAATGTTAAGAGACTGGCCTTTATCATCCCTGTAAAGTCAGAACGCGACGGTGTTTATTTCAGTCACGGTTGGCAGCCCTCTTAGGGTTTTAATCAGGAGCTTTCTATTTTATAGCTGTTGTAGGTGTCGTACCAGAAGTAATCGTTCCATTATCTTACACACTAAGTCCGTCACGTTTAGGGTCCGCTAAAGTATAGCTAGAAGTTTCAACTGACATATCATACCCCCACGTTGATACCCGAGGGCTTGGCCTGTCAGGGTGCATGCACATTTCTATATCATGACAGTTTAGACTTTGAGCTAAAAGAGGAGCAAGTTCAGCATACTGAACCGTCTGCTCGCACGGAGACACATCCAGATTTAAACACAGAATTTCTTAACTGCTTTGTGTCACCCCCAATCCTCCTTATTTACACACCATCTCTACTTTGATTTATGCGCTTACACATCAAGGCATTCAAAACGATCGCGGTGACTGAAAATATGCCAAAACAAGCACTGTGTTAGGTCATTTTACGTCTTGTGTGTGTGGGTGTGCGTGTGTGTGTAAATATGAGATTCGTCCAACCTTCCCTTCTTGAGATATCGTGTTTACAAGGTTTTACAAGGACTTGGACCTCCAACAAAATCAATAGAGATCTTGAATTCAATGTGGTACTCTTTTCACACGAAATACAAGATTGATCCAAGCTTTTCTTCTTGAGATATCGTGTTTACAAGGTTTACACAATTTGACCCCTGGTGACCCAAAATAAACTTTGACCTCCACAAAAACTATAGCATATGCTCCTAAATGTGGTCCACCTACTCACGAAATATGAGATTGGTCCAAACTTACCTCCTTTAGACATCGTGTTTTTACAAGGTTTTCACTATTTGGCCCCTGTTAACTCCAAATGACCTTTAACCTCCCCACAAAACAAAAAGGTTCTTATACTCAATGTGGTTCTCATCTACACCAATATTAGATTGGTCCAATTGAGTTATCGTGTTTACAAGCGAGGCGTCACACACATACACGCGCGCACCTACACACCCACGCAGACACATCTGTCTGGCTTACCAAAGTATATAAACCACAGCCGACTTGATAAACACGCCAATGCCCAACGTTGCTATTGTTATGGGATAGACTAACATGGCAGAATGTATATAAAACTCAACTAAAACAAGCGGGTTTACAAGCAAGAACAATGTTACATGAATAAGATGATATTTACACCTTGCCTTTGTCTATGTTCTTCACAGGTTGCTTTCCAGAATAGCGTCACTAAACGTGTCTCGTAAGAGCAGTGGCGATACCATCCCGAGAGCTCGGAAGAAGGTCATGCGTCTAACGGTGGCATTGACCGCTGAATTTCTCGTCAATAACAACGTACAATCGGTAGTGTTCGATTCCCTCTGGTCTCTTAGCTTCCTGAATGTGTGCCTCGATGCAATCATGTACGGTTTCTTCAATATCAATTTGTGCCAGAGGTGTAGTAACAACCACATGTCCTTGGGCCCCAAACAGAACTATGAGAGAATAAGTATGCTGTGTGTCCTACCACCATGGCAATCGACAAATGCCGCATCTGGGTCAGGTAAAGGCCCAACAACTGAAAGAATTTCATGAAGGGAAGTGATGAGGAATATGGAGTGGGAAAGACAGGGGTGGGGGGGGGGCAGAGGGTGTAGTGGATGAAATTTCAAGGTGGAACTTAAGTTATTGAAAGTTATATTTTCCAAAATAATAAGTCAGGTGAAGGCTCTGCAGCTTGATAAAGATTTC
>KN889446.1:13150-23518 GCA_000934455.1 Apostichopus parvimensis | reverse complement strand
TTAATTCCTAAATGACACAGTCCATTTTGTTCTGTTTATTTTTGGCCTATAGCTGCTTTGATCCCAAATGGCAAAATGGTGGCTTGAGTTTGGTTCTTAATCTTCATGAGATTTCTTTATGAAAGACAAAACTGTAATGATCTTTATAATTTTTCCAAAAATTTTCATAAATTATTACATTTTTGTTCCAAGCCAGCCACTCATTATATATAATTATCTCAAAATGTCAATGTTCTTCAAATATGGCTGTTGTGAATGCTAAAAAAAATGAATTTCTAAATGTCAACTAGAAGAATGAACAAAGGAAAAGTGACTGGGAACTCGAATAGAGCTAGCTAATCCAAAGGTCAGAGGTCACTGGTTCAAATCCCGTCTAGCCCTAAATTTCTTAATGCTCTTCGCCAAACGTTAACTCCTCAGGAAAGAATCCTTACAACATTACAAATTGTCACGATAAACTGCTCCTTTTTTATTGATACCATTCTATAGATGTTGATTTTAGAACATTTAGAGTTTTAAAAGCATTATTTAAACCTGAGAATGAAGGTGCACAAACTGTGTTATATCGACACTACTCAGTTTATATCTAGTTTAAGATTTATGATTTTGCATATATATCTCAAAACATCATAAAAGTGATACGGTTCTTTGCCAAAAACTACCTTTCACAAAATTGTGTCCATATTTGTGTAAAAATTTGCAATGGGACAACCCAACCAGATATTAAACTACAGTATTCTCTGCATTATGATATATATTTGGGTAACACAGATGACCTTTAACCTCTAATGCTAAGTACACCAACCCTTTGATTTTTTACAGCATTATATCCCAATTTTTATGTACATAACTGTAGTACTTTTAGTATTTCATGAAAAACAAAGTTGATATAACCTCAACTTATGCAAATTTACCTGACTGTAAATTAGCACCTGGAAGTTAACCCTGAATTCTTTCGGTAATTCAAATCACCTCCCCACCCCTCATCCCCACCCACCTCCCAACAGATACACTGAGCAGAAACCTTGACTATATAAAAAAGTCAAGGCATTTTCTCTGGGTATTTATCAAATCTCAAATATACAGTACTGTGAAAACAGAATTGAAGTATATTTTATGATGAAAACATTCTTATTTTTCCGAGTTTATGCCAATCACTGCTCAAAAGATTTGTCATGAATATGTCACAAACGTTTATTTCTTAAAAGTTATATGACCCTATGATAATAAATCACAACCTAAATTAATGGCTAAATAAATAAGTAAACTGAAATATATTAGTGAGCAGATGCTTCCTGCATATAAGTTGTTCTGGGAAAACTGCAAGGCGAATGTTATGGAAAAACTTGATTTTCTTTTCCAATTTACAGAATTATGGCTGCTGGGTGCATTCGCAGCAATCTAATAAATGAGCCAGGTGTTAAATTGTTTTTCGCAATTTAGAGCTATTTTATTTTACTAAGTTATTATTTAGAAAAACCGGTTACATTGATAACGAGTTGGTGGTATCCAAAAATAATCGGACCTGAGGCATCGTAAGGTGCAGTGTTATCATCATTACACTATATACCTCATCCTGCCTCTGAAACTGGCTCACCAGTTTACAGGTCAGTTCTCATCCTCCTTTAGATCTGATGATTTTTTTAATTTTTTTTTTTTTTCCCTTTGCTTTTTCTCTTTTTCGTTTAGCTCTTGTAACTAATGCTTCCATTTTTAGGTTTGTTTATAATTGAAAGCTGTTTTTGCCTCGAACTGTCAATATCATGAAAATGTCATTTTATTTATGAAATTATGTGGTTCATAGACAAGCCATGAATGATTGACCAAAAATACAGTATTTCTGTGTCATGATTTTTCTTTAGGGAATTTTGTTTGTTTAATGCACAATAGAATTTTGCCTTTTGCATTAAACATTTCAAAGTAGTTTCAGTATGTCTCTAGGGCAACATGTGTGCAAATAAAAATTTTGTTTCTTAAATGAAATATTTACACCGTGACAGATCGACCTAAAGAAATGTAACATTCTGTCTGGAAAGCTTTTCATTCAAACATAAAGGAAGGTTTGGGGAAGTAAACGTGGCTTGTTGAGTAAAAGAGGGCGCTATGAAACTTTCCTGGGAAGACACTGTTTTCAGCCTACGACCAACTTATGGTAAGATTATTGAGCATTTATGAAAGTTGGAAGTGATGGCAAAGATATTAGAGGGCACTATTAACAAACATTAACAAGTATTAAATTCTTATGTCCGCTTCCATGGTAGTTGTGAAAAGAAACTTGTTTCATTATCAACTTTTTAAGCATTGATCATCTAAACTTCTTGTAGTGAGTTTGTGCACAATTGAAGCATCTATCAACCTGAGAGAATTAACAGACCATGTAAGGAAGCACAGAACAAGCAAAGAACAGAAGAAATAAACCGTATCAAAAGACTTTTAATACTACCTGAGCATCGATCAGCCTTACTACTCAAAGATTCTTACTTTAAAATGTTTACGTCTACTGAAGGTGCAAAACGTAAAATTGCAAGGTGTGTATATATGTGTTGAACAAAAAAAATGTTAATCTTAGAATCATGGGTAGCAAGCATGTTCCTGTCAATACTGGGTGGATATTATACCCTCACATATATGTATGCAGTTGAAGTTGTACACATTGAACAAGACTTTATTAATCTTACCCAGATATGATATAACATACGTCTTTATATGATTTAATGGAGTGTGACATCACATTCACAGATTTATAAATGATCAAATCGTTACAGTAAGAGAGTAGGGAAATATACAAAAAGGGTATATCCATGACTTATAGTCGTAGCTGCCAAATGGTAGACCTGGAAATCAAAAGAATTACTGTAATTCCAAAAAGTAACCTTCTCATCCTGAGCTATAGTATTCTCATTGGCTTCATGTGGAGAGGGCAGTGTTCACCTTAATTTGAATGAAGGAGCATGAAAGTTTGACCAGGATTCTTGAGTTGTAAACACTCAAACATAGTTCGAACACTCTGCTTAGTGCCAGGGATAACAAAGTATCCATAAGACATCATTATCAAGCTAAGAGTGACCGTGACAGAACAGCTGAGTAGAAGCCTAGGGACCACTGAACAGTAATTCCTGATATGTTATACAACACTGTCTAAATAATAACAGAATTATAAAATAGAACAATGAATTATGACAGCTATAACTGTTACAGAGTAGGCCAAGTCTATCAAGAAAACAGAGAAAAACGAGACTCAGCAATACTATACTTAGTACTCAGTGGAATTGCAGGCTGTACAAGTATAGTATAACTATAACTTAAGGACCATATGATCCAGGCCCTTTTATTAGCATCAACAAGTTTGGCTTACACTGACAGTTGGTACAAGATCCATTGTTCATTTACAGAACTGGTGTTTTAGTTACCTACAAAAGTATCGGTCAAATACAGTACGGTAATAATAGGCCTATGGATTATCGTCTACCTTTAGCCCAGCATCGACGGTATTATTGTAGCCTAGCAGTAGCAGACAGCGGTACTGAGCCTAACAAGTAACATATGCTGTCCAATGGCCAACGTTTGCAAGCCTAAGTCTTATTGATAGAGAACTGAGCCTACAGTAGTCCACACCACAATAGCCTACCCTTAATCGCACCTACGCCTACAAAAAAAATATCTTTGACGAGCTCTGGTTGTTCATATTCTCGTAGACACTCCTGTAGTTTAGAAAATGATGGGAGGAAAAAGTCCGCATAAAGCGAGCAAATAATAAAAAAATCGACCAGCATCACTAGGATTCCCTTGCTAAGATGAACACTTACCGAGATCTCAGGTTGAGTTTTTCAACCTCTTGGTCGAGGGAGTCTGTCGAGTCCGTCACTTCTATCCTAGGTCCTTTGGCCAGAATCGGACAGTTTGGAGTGGTAAAGAAAACTTCCTTGTCAGTACTTGCATTGCTTTTCTGTGATCCTTGTGAAGACACAGATCCCTGGGATCCCGATCCTATAGATTCCAGTTGACGTGAGTGATATTTTGCTTTAGATGAACTTGGAACATTCTTAGGGGTAGCGTTGTCCTCCGCACGACTACTTTCTGAAGAATATGATGCGCCTGCTGATGATGAGGCTATGGGATGAAACATACCGCTTCTGTACGGTGTCCTTCCTTCCTGTTTAGGAAGAAATAATAAACAAAGTAAAGGTTCAGCAAAGTATCATCATCGAAAACTAATTACTTATGTATTACTAAATAAGGGCGATACCGGCTACTGTATACAGGTGAGAATGCAAAATTTAAAAAAATAAAGGCGCCCATAGGTATCTGCCCGGAGTCGACTCCAATGGGGAGGTTGGGAATCCGCCGTAGATAAAATGCAATTTTAGAGGTGAAATGGTGCAGTTTGAGACATATATATTTAGGCTATTAATTAGGTCTACATTCAAGGTAAGGCTAATAAATTCTTTCGATCTATTGTGTGGTCATAAGTATAGCTTCCCGGCACCACTGCCTGGATATGATCCACGCCTGGTATACAACTGTAGCCTATATACTGGAACACTGAATCTACTGTGGATTTGAAGATTATTTTAGGAATCTTATGTATTGCCTGGTAAGATTGAGAATCAAGCAACTCCGCCCTCATCCCGTAAAATTTCGTTTCGAAAGGGTCATAACCTTCATAACTTTGTAACTTTCAGTTTTTGGTCCCAACTCAAACCCTAATTAGAACCCATATCCATAACACTAAACAGTGGGTTCATACATTCAAACTTCGTGCAGACACATAATAAATCAGCAGTTATTTTTATGACTTAAGCGACCACAAAATAATGTGGGAGAAACCAGCAAGGGCTTATGGATTAAACTTACACGTCGGAAAGCTTCCAATTCAACTTTTTAACTCAAATTTGGAAACTTTTCAATTTAGAAAGTCATTTCAGATGGGTAACACCGTAGATTGCTCTTGGATGAAAAACCCACCTTATTATGACCCGGCCGGGTATCGAACCCGAAACCTCCCGATTGCTAAGCCTCATTGCTTCAAATACCATCGCCTTTATTCAGTCGGCCACAGCACGAAAAGAGGGGGTACTATCAAAACACCGACATTGCACTACACTTGAAGGGCTACAGTGTGTCGTTTCTTACATGTACTTTAATTAAACTTGGTACTGTAGTTACTTGAACCTGTCACAATTTTGACGGCACTTACAACGCATGATATTGCGTTTACCGTTTTCATCGCAAAACACTTCATTTCTGAATTATTTGGAATTGTTTAACGTGGGATATGACTGCTATGAACTAAGAAAACTGTCAGAAAAGCTTTTGTCAGAACTGAACAAAATGATCTATTCAAGAGAAACACCACCACCTCGATTTCTCCCATTCTTCGAATGTAGGATTCCACAAGGCCTGCTGGAATCATTCCTTTCGTTGGTGGGTAGGGTTAGGGAAGGGATTAGATACATTACAACGGGTGTAAGACTACAATGAAAAGAAACGATTGAAATGGAATTACGAATCTGTTATTCAATAGTGCCCCATCATGCTCGATTCATTTTATCATGCACATTTAGGTTGCTCATGCTGGGGCACGGCAAACGTCTTGAGAATACTAGCTCTGATAAGACATTGCTATATGGTCTCCGCCATCCATGTACATTAGTGCATCAATGACACTCACTTCCCATCATGATGTGAATGAAGGAAGTGGAAGAGGTTGGACATCTAGCTTTATTTAGTTTCTAAACATTTCACACCGTCATTAACAGATACTTTAAAAGGAAGGCTGAACGTGAAAATACTTCAGCAGTTGTTGTGGCGTGCGCAAGATTGGAAGGGAAGGGGCTGGGGCGGGGGCGGGGGCGGGGGGGGGGGCATGGCCCGCCCATCTCCATGGTCTGTCGGGGATGGGGTAACTCAGTCGAGAGATATTTTTAGTCGGGGAAGATATTAGACCACTCTCTTAGGCGCGGATACAGAGGATGTAGACGCCCCACCGCACCCCGTTGTCAACCTTACACAAAATCCCCAAAGTAAGTTATTAGCACAATCTTCTGTTTAGACCTAACTACACTCTATCGTCCACACATGCATGCAAATGCACAATTTGACGTTAAAATCTTTATTTTCTTTCTTTCTTCATCACTATGGGGGCCACACAAATCACCTTAATAGATGTCAGCTTCAACGACCCCAGGGCCACCCCCCGATCCGCCCTTCCATAAAGGTTCATACACCTACATAAATCAATCGGAGGAGGGGTGGGGAGGGGTGGGTTATAATTTGGATCTCACATTTGAAGTCCCATACACGTCACTCAGCATGCAGATATGATATTTGATAGCAACCCATTCAAAGATGATACGTAAAGACTCTAGAAGACAACATTTAATGTTGATGCATATCCGTCATCTCGACATTGATAATTCACTTGATAAAATATTAACATTGTATCCATTGCAACGTAGACAATCCATTCATCATAATTTAATGATAGCTTAAATTCTAATTACTATCATGTGTGACATATAATTAAAGGGAAAGAATTCACGTTTTGTGCTATAGTCTGTCTTGATATTGTGTTATTTCCGATATATCAATCGCCCTATACATGGGAGTTACTTCCAACGTACTCTGGCGTGTTATCAATACTGAATATTCACCTCTAGACGATCATGGAACGCCAGTTGGGACAATTTCTTAATGCTACTTTATCTTTCTAAACTATCTTTATAGCTTGTACCTTCTGTTACTGTTACTTGTATATATGTATTTTAGATCCTCCTGCAAGCAGGAACTCGCGAAGAGGCCTCATTGGCTTATCAAAGCCGCAAGCTGACCGAAGTCAGTCTCTTACATTCATATTTAACGTCCATGATTATGAATTGTCAATTGTCAACAACCCTGTAACTGGAAGACGTACATTAATCTTGGAGTGAATCGAACTGGGGACCTTATGATTGGAAGGCACCGGCGTTAACCACTGAGCTAACACTCTACTTGTCATTTAGCCTCTGAAGAAGATCCTGCTAGGATCGAAACATCAGGCCCACTTACTTTTACACAAACTTTCTAAACTGTCAAAGCACTTGTATTGACAGTACAAACAGTTCCTAACCTTTTTTTCTGATAGAAACATGATATTTGTACTGCTCATACTGACACTACGAATGCTTTGAAAGCGGTACATGACAGTACAGTATGGAAAGAAAAAAATCCCAAGGGTATCACGACACAATGCAGACACTATGTACTTGAAAGTCAGTTCCAAACTCAATAGCATATAATACTTATTCTGATCATTGTTATCTGATTGTTCATTTTATAACAAACCCACTCTCGATAACGACAAGATTACGGATCCAATTGTTTGTGTGTATGTTTGTGTGTGTTAATTCCTTTTGTTAAACCAAACACATGCACGCCTGTACAAAGCCGGTTAAAACGGATGATTCTCAACTCGTTGGATAAGAAAAGGGTAACAGATTGGAGAAGAAAGTCACTGACGGATCCAAGATGGTCACTTGGGAGGAGTCGTTGCCTTCAAATGTGTTCTGAGGGAGTGCTTAGATTAAAAAAAAGTGTGCTCTATTTTGGTAGCTCTGAAGTATATCTTCCAGGTTTTTTGGAAGTATATAAGAAACACCTTTATGATCAGATGACTGGCCAAATTATTGGTGTGGCATGTGTCCCACCCGTCCCTAATCAACCCGTGGCATATGTGCCCGGCCCGTCCCTACCTAACCCGTGGCGCATATATCCCGGCCCGTCTCGTAACAGCAGAAAACGAACAGAGAAAAAAAACTTATATACTAACATTTCATGAGAAATCTTGTAATATGAAAGACTGAGGTCTTCGACTTCTAAACAAATCGACGTGATGAATGAGATAAAAAAATTACCCAGGGATTTAGTCTACTCAGTCTATAGTATTCATTTCATCGTAATATACAAAACACCAGCCTTGTAAACCCTGTCATATTGTGGCGATGGGTTATTGTTAACTTGTTAGAACAGAATTGACTTGAAGAAGAGAGAACAGGCTACCCGAATATTTAACTATACGGTGCATGATAAATTCATGACACCCTATGTCCCAACTCATATTTTATTTATTCGTTTCTGTCTCTACCTCTTTGAGTGCATGGCTGAACAAGACTGAACACCAGAGAACGCCGATGTGTCAAGTGAATCAATTTGAACCTAGTCTGATGAGAAAGGAAAAACCTTCCATCTGAGGCTAACACTTCACTGCAAATTATAATCCATTGATTTGTGTCCCATGGTATCTAGGAATCGACGAAACAAGCAAGACATTTATTATGACAGTGTTATGAGAAAAAGTCGGTTTAATTGAACACGAATTTACAAAGAAGTAAACAAACAAACAAACTGAGCCATATAATATAAAATATCTCAAAGTATCTGTGTATCTTCTAAAAAGTTGACGAGGAAAGGAAAGCCGCCGTAAATAAAATAAGACAACTATTGAAACAAAGCAGTGGCGTAGGAAGGTACCTTTGAGTGGGGGGGGGCGGAAAACTGATGGCCGGCCTGGGGGGTCTAAGGGGAGGGGGTGTCCCCCTCCCCTTTGATTTTTTTTTGCATTTCCAGGTGGCCTCAAATGCAATTTGGTGCAATATAGCACACTTCAACACCCACTCCATTTTGTAGATAATTTTGCATTTTCACCTGGCCTTAGATGCAATTTGGTGCTCCAAATGAGATTTTTTTCTCATTTGGAAATGAAAAAGGGGTTTTCTGACTTGCGGGGGGGGGGGGGGGGGGGGGGGCGGAATGATACTTCCGCCCCCATATTTTTCACTGGGGGGCTGGCGCCCCCAGCCCCCCGGTTCCTACGCCCTTGAAACAAAGCATAGAAAGAAAAACAAGACAAACTCAAAACAAACGAAACGAGAACAACAGGAAATATATAAAACAAAAACAAAAGAAGGTGTAGAATACAGTTAGAATATTATTTCGTGGGCTGAAGGACTTTCGGTAATAACACCTCAGTATATTGCATCCTATAGTATTCTACAACCTAGCTTTTACAATTCCACGAGTCACATGATGTTTGTTTCAAAAATCTGTCGCGGAATTCCTTCATTTGGAGGATCAAACTGCCTGAGCAACCTCGGGTGCACCTGGAAATTAAAACACCCAATCCTCTGGACCTTCAATGTTGTAAAACAGATGAGGAATAATGATTGTTATAAGGTCTTGTTATACGAGTTGTTATATTACTGATGTAAGTTTTATACTATTACAGATGTATAAATTCATCACGTATTTATGACTGAATTAGAGTTAACGATAAACTTTCATAGGCAGTCTGGAACAAATAAAAATTTAATTAATAAGAAGCGAGCTTCATAAGATTATAACAGAATATAAATCCATCACGTGTGGAGGAAGAATTAAGAATTTAGAGAAAATTTGATCAATTGTAAACTATATAATCATTTTATAACCGAAATGACAATATTTCAGAAAACATATAGAACAAACAGTGGTTCAAAAAGTGTTAAATTAAATGATTGTTTATATAATGGAACCCATAATGTATACCAGTACGAAATAAAAGTTAATCGAGGTAACTTTTTTTAATATTTGATAGCACGTGCAGCAAACATGCTAAGTCCACTTAGATTCACACAACTAGTATGTGTATAGTAAGATCGCTATGTGGAAATTTAAAATACACGCTATATGCTGATGGTTCAAGTAGACACTCGGTAGAAAGTAACGAGAACTGACTTTTTCGAGTTAGTAAAGCATGACTATTGATTGTCCTGAAACAAAAGCTCCCTAATTTACGGGTTCTCTGAACATAAATTGCTGAAAAATTGTATATCTCTTTTGACTGCTAGTTTTAAAAGAAACGTGAAAATGGCGATGCAGAGTTACTACGCTTTGAACCAATCACAATTAAGAGTTATGCAGTGAAAATGAAACAAATTATATAAAACGCGAATCATTAAAAGAAAGGAAAATTCAATATTATTGTAGACTAGGGTTGTTGCGTAATAATTGACTCAATCACAGGTTAAATCTGTTAAACCGACTGCTGCGAGCAAACTTGAACGTATACACCGGTCCATACACACGCAGTTGAACAGACCAATGTACTTGAACCTGCACCTTGTTCGTGATTGTGATTGGTGGAAACTATGACGTCACAAAACCTTTTAACCATATCTACTTGCGTTTGTCTCTAAACAGGGCAAAAACTGCACTTAAAATGGTGTACTGAAAATGGTCCACCTTACGAATAATTCAGTTTACATGCATAGTTAATAATAGTTACTAACTTATTGGCATACACATATATGTATAAGAATTTAACATGAAAGAGTTCGTGTTGAGAATTGGCTA
>KN889445.1:3043-18537 GCA_000934455.1 Apostichopus parvimensis | reverse complement strand
TCTGACTGAAAGCAGCTTACCAAGTAGTAGTACGGTTATTGTAATTTTATATATGTATTTGAAATCAAGTCAACATTGATTTCGTACCTAACAGGATTAACCTTCAGGTGTTTTCACCAAAAGTATGTTTATGTATAGATATATATATCTGTCAAATGAAATCAATATATGTTGAAAGATGGAAACACATATTGACATAAACAGGACTCGAATCACTGTCCCACTGTATCGGTTGGTAGAATGCACGGCATGTACTTCTTTATAGGTCACCGATAAGAATTCTGTTCTAACCAATCAAAACTCTTTGCTCATTTCTATCTGAATATGCAATTGCCCATTCAGATTTTCTGTTGTCAATTGGCTTTTTTTTTAATAACGCGAAAAAAGTAGCGGAAGTGAAATCTGTCTAAACTACATTAAGGTCACCAAGATAAGATATGTCACTTAACTAATATTATTAATAATCATGTTATGTTTGGCTGCTACTGTGCATCAATTGTAGCTTTAAAAAAAATTTGTCTTTATATTTCAGAGGAAGAAAAAAATAAAGACAACAGGTATCGGATGAATTAGTCTGCAATAAGAGAATTTGTCATTCTATGTAATAGATGTGACTTATAGGTTTGGTGTTTGTATTTTAGTATCTTCCATGGTTTAACTTCATCAGAACCACTCAAAACATAGAGGTGATTATTAGCAGTAGGACGCAAAGTATTGACGAGCATGCAAATTTCGCTGAACATACAACAAGGAATCAAACTTTGTCAGAATTCCGTAACAGGATAGTACAGAAACACTACCTTGCAAGAAGGTACACATTCATTGTATTGTGTTCATTAGATAGAACTTTCAGCATATGATCAATTTTAAACTTTGACCTTGTACCCAAGACAATTCATCCTCATTAGACCCTGTCTGATGTATCAAATCAATACCTTTCATCCGTGAATGTTAGGATATTAGAAAGCGTGATTTAATATAGAGAGAGAGAGGTGGAGATATGGTAATGAGTTGGAAAACTGAAGCAGTGACAAGGGTTTTAACCTGATATACTTTATTCATCATGAATTATTTAACTTATATTTTTTTTCCATTTTTTGGTTTTTTTTAAATTTCAACAAATAATGAATTTTAAACACTTTTGGTTCATGTTACAATATTATCCACTTCTAATCCATGCTTGCCTTCTGTATATCACATTAACATGAAATTATTTCAAAAAAAATGCTATATCCTTCTTTGTCTTTGATAATTATGTAATAACTATTTTTAATTGATTTTATCAATTAATTATTTAGCACTTCGTATTTCCACTGTAAATAGCTGGAAACTTTGTATATTTGAAACAAACTCTTTTTAACACGAGTACTACATTAAAATCTGTGACTGTTTGTAATCTTACTACGTTTAAATTTGAAATTTTATGCCTATATTCAGTTATGTTTTTAACAAATATTTGTTATGTTCTCTTCCAAACTTGTGGCTTATATATACCTCATTGAGTTTACTTCATATCAAAATTCACCTCTGTAATGAAAAAGAAAAGCAAAAGTGTATTTTTAAAAGGTCAAAAGGTGTCATTCTTGTAACTTCCGTTGCAGTTTGGAATCCACAAGTAGTATAAAGTTTACCCTGTATTTGGTTTCTTTCTTTTTTCAAAAAAGTCACAAAATTTCCATATTTGTTGTCAGGTTTTTTTCTCTCTATTTCTCTTTTATAAGGAATTTGTATTAAATAAGCTATGTATAAACATTCCATTCTGTTAATATTGAAGACAACAATTTTAAGAAAGTGATCTCAGCAGCTCTAATTATTTTTTTTCTATTTTGATGGTAGGAAAGGTATGTCCTCTCAAAGGTCAGTAGAATTGCCCCTACATATTATGCAAGATAATAAAACAGTTTTGCATACTTGAGCTTTCAAGAAGCACACTTTTATTGCCACCAGAAAATTATTTTACTTCAAAGAATTTTGGGTCAATTTGAATTGTCTATCTAAAACATTCCTGTAAGTCTTGAAATATTTTAGAATGGGGGCAGTTTCTTCCCAGGGAAGTGCTTTAGAAGAATTGATGTAAGTTTAGCTAATTTACCGTTGAAATGAATACTAATGATCCTTTAAAGATTGTCACATATGATGGATGTAACTGCACCTCTTTCAATAATAGATGGCGCTATACATAAATGATGTGTGCCCACATATTAAGTGTACTCTTTACATCTTTTCATACCATGTTGCTTGCTTTTCTCCACATACCTAAGTTAGGGAAACTGTTAAAATCCAAACAGGGATTTGTCAGATCAAGTATGAAAATATGTCTGTCAGATGAAGTATGAAAATATGGTACTTGAAAGTTAGTGGTTTGGAATAAGTCTAGCCAATCTGTGCTTGTAATTTGCTGAATGGTGGCCTAATCAGTCAGTTGGGACAATTTACTAATGCTATCAACACTCTATATACTGGCCACTTCCTTCAAAGTACTGATACTGACAGTATTAGCAGGTACTAACCTTAGTCTAACAGAAACAGGATATTCATACCCAAAAAAATCCCAACTTGGGTGGGCCAACATATGGGTTAATTTGCATGAATTTTCATATGAGATGAGTATTCATGAGTAATTACCATTTGCTACGGTAGTCATTGTGTACCATTAAATTGGTAGCCGTGTATAAATGTTTCTATTAAATATGAATACTTTCAAGCTGCTTTTTTCTTCTTCTATAGGCTACAAAAACTCTAGTACTGGACTTTCTTCTGATTCCGCATGCATGGCTGTTTCTTTGCACTTTGTAAGACTCAGAAAATGTTATTGCAAGGCGACTATAATTTCATAACTTACTCTTTGTTCTGTAGATACATCAAGTTTGCCAAACTTTATGCCTACCTCTTTTTACAATGGTTTGGTTTCATGTTCTCAGTAATGTCATGGTCAGCCCTTTCCCAAAGGTCTGTCAATTTTCAAAACACCATAGATACTCATTTTATATATCTTTGACAATTTTAAATCACTTTTAATCTACAAAAACACAAAAATGGTTAATAAAAAAGAGTGTCTTCCACCAATAAACAACACTTTTTTAAATCTTACACTTGCCAGCTTATGTTAGTGCCTTATTCCTGGCTGATAAAGATGGTGGTTTTTCCTTGTCTTCCAAACCGGGTACCAGTACAAGCCACGAGGGAGTGATCACCATGAAAAAATTTATGGTATATGGAGCTCCTGTCACTAACTTTTCTGACTGAAAGCAGCTTACCAAGTAGTAGTACGGTTATTATTGTAATTTTTATATATATATTTGAAATCAAGTCAACATTGATTTCGTACCTAACAGGATTAACCTTCAGGTGTTTTCACCAAAAGTATGTTTATTTCGACTGTGAATAATGAAAGATAACATTTTCAACTCTAGATAAACTTCTTTTTTTTAAATCTTTTTTTTTTAAGTTTTTTTTTCCAACAGTTATTGGTGAGATGCATGATTAAGTATAATCAAGACCAACTCACTTGTTGACTAAATATACATATATATATTGTGCTAGTTTTTTCTTTTATTAATTTCCTGATCAACCTTAACAACAAGTTTATGAAAATTATTCCAAGCCACTTCTACTCTTCTAAATTGTGTCACTCAAGTCGTGACTAATAACAAGACTGATTATATTGAACTTGATATTTGGTCAAATGAGTTTTAAGACATACAGCAACAAGAAAGAAAAAAACAAGTGCCTTACAACGGTGAAACAATGTAAATGAATATACTACAAAAAAGCAACTCAAAGTCCAGCTGTAATTGAAAATCGTTTGTGACTTGTGTTAACCTGTGTAAGGTGATGGCTTCCGATGATTGGTTCAATAAAATGGTGGAAATCAAGCTTTGTAGTCTGTTTGTCTATTTTGTGTGTTTGTAGCTCTGTGAAGTTGTTAGTCACCTTAATATTATTGCCCTCATGAACTCGACAGGACACTCTACCCTTTACATCCCACTACTGAGTGGGAAGAGGTGGGTTAGTGGGTGAGGGAAGGGGTGGGGTTATTGGGTGAGGAAGGGGTGGAAGGGAGAGAAATTGCAAATGGAAGGGGGACAGGGGTGTGGAGACAGGGGTGGTGGGACAAGTGAGTGGGAAGGGATGGGGTAGTGGATGAGGGAAGTGGTAGGGCTAGTGGATGAGGGAAGGGGTATAAATGAGAGATGGTGGTGACTTAAGGTAAGGGTTTAGAAATCACAGACATAAACATCTGTAGATTGGATGCTACTATAGGCTAGTACACCGACAGATAGGTGTAACTGACATCAGTTTAACACAGGAAGTTAAGCCTTCAACTTTTACTGATAAGCTAAAAAAAAAAGCTTGGATTAAAGTGACGTGGAATTGGTGCTGTCGCTGCTTAAACAGCAAACCTTGCCACTACTCAGTAAGCCTGGGGAGAACTTTTACCTAATGAAAAAAAAAATCTACTGGGCCTTAGATGTCACATTTATTTGATGATTTACTGTGTAAAGACAATGGCGTATGCTTTACTTGAACATCTCCAGAAAACAGTTTCTTTCAAGGGGGCGTCAGAGATATTTGCAAACGCTATGTTCAGTTTCTAAAAAGTAACTTTGTACATGTATCCATCTACATGTTGTTTACACACACACACGCAAACCCACACACGGTTTTTCGATTACACACGCCCTCCCTGTCTGTGGAAATAGCGATGAGTCCGAGGGCGCTAGACTACTTTAAAATATGAAATTGTTGTGACGTGTTGGCGAGTAGGTAAGAAGGAATTAACAATACAACAGTTCGATATCGAATATTCACTGAATTGTTGTTGTTGTTGTTATTATGTTTTCTTCAATCCATTTCCTCATGTCGTTAAATCAAGTGTAGATTATTAAACACGAAGAACTTTGTAAAAGATCATATCAACAGCCAATAGCAATGATATCTTCAGGTTCCGCAAATGATTGATCATATCGAAAATGTAACCGTCGAGTGTATCGATGATCTACAACAATGTGGGACTGCGAAAGCTCGGCGAGCGATTGATATATCAACACATCTCAGGTAAGTTCAGATTGCGATGAGACTGTCGTAGTTCCTATCTTGGGAACGATTATAAATCAAATCGCTCATCTTTATAAGACGGTGATTTTTAATGTCGAAATATGTTGAGGCCGGTGTGGCAGTTATGAGTGTTTGTCCGTCCTACGGTCACTCATTACTAGGAAATAGTGTCCGCCTTGCGTGTATAGTGTCTTACGGACACTTTTCCCTGCTTTCTATGCCACAGGCCCACAGTGGAAAGTGTCCGGGTCCTCTTTAAAAAGCTTTAACGACACTCTGCTGAGTGACAAACGTTTCTAGCCCTATATACAATCCCTTATTACTTATTCCCTTAAGGAGGTAATTTACCAGCAAAGGCCAAACCAACAATGACATATCATTCGGTCAGCCTGCACCCTCCAAACGCATTACCTATAGTTCAATGTGGCAAGGAGGTGGCATAATTAACGTTAATTGTTTCTGTGCAGACTTTACTCCAGAGGGAAGTTGTCCGTTATATTTTGATCGTTGACAGTCGGTAGGAGGTGGCATAACGTTCACGTTCACTTGTAAACGAATTAATCATAACTGCATATTGCTCATAAGTTGTTACTATCATAAACAGTCCTAGTATTTAATCGGTTGGGATATCGAAACGTTGCGGCATGTTATCTGTTGTTGAATACCTCACTGGTCTTCATATTTCATAGCGTTCCGGTTGTCATCCCATGGAGGTAGGGTCATTATTCCATGGTCAGATGGTCGTACCAGCGAGGCTCGTGGTCGAACTATCTTTTTCCTTGATCAGTTTTAGGGGGTCGCAAATTCACAAGGCCGAAACATCCCGCAACCAGCAAGAATTTCTCAAAGCATGCGAGTAAGTAATTACCAATACGGTAGTTCCCGTCTAAAGTTGTTGCTAAGGGTCTTTTTTCTTTGTCGTAATTGTAAGTACAATATGCCACTGCCTGTAATTATAATTATACGGAGTTCGCTGGAGCACATGTGTAACTGTAGATCGCTGATATTCGAAAAAAAAAAATACGAAAATTGTTTGATTTTCTTTATTTGTGGCCTTGTGCCTTTCTTAAAACAGAGGGTGCGTGTCAGCTTGTATATTGTACCTCTACTTGACTGGTTGAGGGTCTACCCTAGAGAACAGCTCTATATTATTAAACTGGAAGAATGGCACCAGCAGTGTAATCGAATTTTAGCACAAGTTTATCATTTTCTAGAAATAAGTATGAGCTCCATATTGTTAAATTTGATCTATATTCCAACTCATTATACGTTGACGTTGTAAATAATCGATACGCTTTAATTATTTTTAACGCTATAGTTGTTATTGTTTTTACCTTCTTCTATTCTTGCTCAATTTCTTATAGAAAATCTACCGGTGAAAAAATTGACGAAATATGCAGCCAAAGAATCAAGAATGAAAACCACAAGAAAACGAACTTTGGACCAATGTTGAACTCTAAAGGAATCAGCACTAAGCAAAACTGTATATCATGATTTGGTGAAAATGTGGCTAATGTTCTGGAAGTGTCCCGGAAATGATATCGATTCCAAAGGCGATTTCCACCAAAGGCGAATGGAAATGAAGAATGGTCAGGGTGAGAGGCGGTGATTATTATAGGAGGAAGAAGGGAGGCAAAACACTGAGGAAGAGGACGATGGAGGATGGGGGAGGAAGGATGGGGGAGGGAGGACAGTCTGCTTTTTGGGTGACCTATCAACGTCAACAATATACAATGATGATGTGAAAATATACGATGATAATGTATTATTGTACGACGATGATATTGTTGCTTTTATGTTTTTGGCCTTATTGGTTCTATTTATTTAATATTTTGGTTTTTGTTACTATTTGTTTTTAGGTTTTACATTTGTAAAGCGCTTTGAGCAGCTTTGCTGATTATGCGCTATATAAATATTACTTATTATTATTATTATTATTATTAAGTGAGTTATGGTTTTAGTAAATCAATATTATCATTGAGTTAAATTCATACGACATATCTGAATTATGTTTAGGGTGATAATGTTGTTGTTGTTTAGAAAATAGTTAAAGGGATTATACTCTTGTATTTGTTACCTTTATTTGTTACCGTTGTTGTTTCATGGCTTGTTTATTTGTTACCGTTTCCTCTTTCAAAAACCTATTATTTTCAATATCATCTTAACCGAGAGTATAATAGCCATTGACAATATATATGATTAAATCTTGCTACTTATTAATTAATTGTAATAAATTACATTATCATTGTTTTTAATTAAAATTTGAGAACAATATGAAAAGAAACTTGTTAAAATTGTAATGTAAAGACGACAACTAAACCAAACTCTCTAAAACCATCTCATATTTTCAGTTATACTATAATGAATATAAATGATAGTGTTGGTGTCATACACCCCATATGCGTCGGGACCCAGATTGGGCCATTTTCGGCTACATGTAGGCTTATTACAGGCATAACAGACTTACAGAAATTCGATGTTGTTCTAGTAAAAATTCATACTTAATATTGTATACTAAAGCATTGCACTTTAAATTGCATTCAAACATTTGTTTCTCTTTTATAACTTCTTTATATATATATATATATATATAGGAACAGGTATGTCCATTTCAGACAATACTTTCTTTATGCAGTCTATAAGGTGAGACATATCGTCTGGGAAAAGCCGTCCAATGCTACCAATCCGTAAAGTGTCTTTAATTTTGGTGGTACTTCCGGGATAGATAGACTGACCTATACAGATGAAGAAGAGGTGAAGTGAGAAGGTATCATCAGATGGAATATAAGTTTAAGGGAGAATTGTTTCTTAAGTTTCAACTGAATACATTGAGTTATCTGGAATCCACCGGTATTTGCAACAACAACAACAACAATGATGCCCTTCATATACTATTAAGACTTGGTTTCCGAAAACAACAAAAAATGCACCCCCCCCAAAAAAAAACAGGAATGAGCAGAACAAAAGGACCAACCAAGAGACAAAATGTTGTTTCTAAAAGGATCCTTCATATTTTCTTACCTCTGTTTTCTTTCTTGATACATACCCATTTCAATTTTATTCTTTATATGTCATAGGCCGTGGGGGGGTGGTTGCGGGGTAGGGGGGCATAGAAGATCATGGAAACTAAATATCTGACAACAGCCATAATGTTAACTTACTTTCACTCTGTACTTTACCACTTTTGATTTTTTTTTCTTATTACTCACCTAATGCTAACAGTCTGTTATTAAAAGTTTCAAAACTCCAGTTTTCATGTTGTGGACTCATGAAAGAAGTGATGATGTAGCCTTGACATTTTCCAGGAATATATCTCTTGAAACCGAGCTGTTCCATCCCATCACAAAGTATACGGTGAAGCTCCTTATACCTGTCAAAATGGACAAAGTTAACCGAGATTGATTTTAATATGTCCGTGAAACATAAAGGCATGGCAAATTAATGCCCCCGGTCCCCGTTTTGAAATCTTCATGTTTCCAGTAATATCTACATGGGCGGGATTACGGGGGGCAAGAGGGGGCATTTGCCCCCCACTTTTTCCCAGACCTTAGTTCATTTTTTTGTCGTTTTTGCAGACAAATGTGCACAACCCTAATCGAAATTATTCCCCCACAACAGCTCTATCAAATAGGCCTATTTGTTTCGAATCTAAGTCGAATTTGTGTTTAACATTGTAACATGTAGCATGCAGAATAACTGGAGCTGGAGCCAGCACATGGTTCGCAGCACAGGTTACGAATCCTGGAGCTAAAAAACTAGCGATTCAATTCTGCATGTGATGAATCCGCGGCATGTGCTACAGTGCTAGCTTCAGGAATTGATTTTCAACGTTGCTGCTCTACTGAATGCGTTGAATAACTAAATCAAGAGAAACGATTTACGAAAGCCAGATTTGCATATTGGGTATATCAATAATTAAATCAATACACTGACACATGACACCCCCCCCCCCATGTCATTCAACAATATGCAATGGCAATGACGATGTAATTTCTTTACTGCTCGAAATCCTGGAATGATGCATGCAAATCGAATAATGTAAATTACAAACTTGCACTAACACAGTAACACATGAAATCCATTGTTACAATATACAGCACTCGGCAGTTTCGGTAAGGGGGGGGAGGGGGGGTAAAGGTATGTTCGACCCCAAATATTTGCCAAGTGCTCCAAGAAGTGGGGACCGCGGGGAGAATTTCGAAGTGGGTGCTGAACATATTCTTGATCGGTCCAATGCTCAATATACTAATAATTTTAGGTAGAAAGAACTGTCTAGATGCGATTTATTGTTACCAGAGGTGTCATATTTGCTGATCTAGGATTTCCTTTTTGCTTAAATTTCGACGCGCCGCGCCAACTGATGGTGGTGCACCGCCTAAATAGTGACGTATAAGCTTCAGTTGTACATCACCATATAAGTTCTTCTATCCATCCTCCCAAAATTTACACACGTTCATTAATTGTTAAGATGCAATTTAAAGCCTATATGGGTGTTAATTTTACCGATCTAAGGGTACTTTTCATCGAAAATTTCGACGCTCCTTGCCAACCGATGATGGCGCTCCGCTTAGATAGTGACGTATAACAAAAGTTGTACATCACCATCTGACCATATGTTCTACTATCAATCCTCTTTAAATTTTTAAACGATAATTAACTATCTAGATACAATTGCAGACATGAGATCCATATTTCAAGGATGGGTACATGCAGCTTAGAGCACTCGGGAAGTGCCGTTTCCGGCCATCTGGAGGGTTTGTAAAGCCCAAAAATTTATAGTACGCTACGCGCCAACCGATGGTGGCGCTCCGCTTAGATAGTCTTGTTGGCAAGTTTGCCCCCCCACTTTCACAACTCAAATCCCGCCCCTGAATATCTATATTGTGAAAATGAGCAATGAGCAAACGAACAGCCCCGAATTCGCATGTTTACGAATATTGTAGAAGACTCGGAATCCGTCGAACCAATTACTCGGCAATCTATATTGACATTTGACATAACTATTTCGGTGACTTCATAACAAGATGATTGAAAATCTCTTATGACCGGTACAAAAGTCTAACGAAAAAGCTATTCCTATAGTTCGGAAGAAACGTGTCACCGTTAAAATATACATTTACAAAAACTAGTCAAAGATTTCCAGTATGCCTAATTTAAAAAAAATAAATAAAAAATCATTTGTTTATTTATTTATTTAATTTTGGACAATGCTCTAAATTGGTGACAAGTTGAATATTAATATAGTTTATCACACTAAACCCATAACAGTTGAATAGTGTGTCATCGTCCATATTCAGTTTTTACCTTTTTGCTCTTCCAGTAACTCCTCCCTCTTTTAAGAATTCTTCAATTGCCTGCCTAAACGCCAAAAGGCAGTGTGTTGGTGGTGTGAACCTGAACTGACCTGTTTCTTCGAGTCTCACGTATTGATCCACAAGATCTAGGCAAAGACTAGTTGCTCTACCTATATATATATACACAAAATAAGAAGATATAATCAAAATTATATGAAATGTTTCCCCGCAAGTTAATGGGGGGGGGGGTATATTATAAGCTTAGCATGCATCGATTCTGGATGTGTGACCTGATTAATTCACTTTGGCTTCGGCCTTGAGTACAACGTTTCTGTATACTGCCGTGTTGGACGAATCTATAACCGTAATAGTAATTGCCGACTTTGCGATCCGCATTATAGTCATTGCCGACTTTGCAATCTGCGGTCCCCCTCTCAATTTTGCAAGGTCGGTTAGAGTGTCTCCATAGTTTTGTTCAGAGGAGGTGGGGCAGAGATAACACGTTATATTCTAATTCAAATTCAATTCAAATATACTTTATTAAGCACCAAAAATGGGCAATTAAATGCTCGCATTAAGACAATACAATGATAAGATGGAATAAGAATAATACAAATAGTATACATTAAAATACACAAATAGGATACCATACTATGAATTGCACATATTAATTTAATAGGATTATAAGAATTCAAACTATTAAGAAAAATAAGAATTGCAACTGATTGAAGGAATAAGAATCAAAACTCTCGAAAATGGTCAAACTATAAGAATCGAAACTAATAGGAATTTAAACCTAAAACTGAAAAATTGAAAAACCTATCAAAAACGAAAGAAAATTCAATTTTGAAAACAATTAAACTTTAAAAGGCACATAAAAAGCAATATACTGCTCCTATACAGATAAAAAATAATGATAATATGCATAAGAGAAAAGAGACTATAGTCTAGTACGCTAAAAGGTGACCCTAAAAACATTGCACATAGCCTAGTTTATTAAGAATGAAATAATCAAACATAAGAATCGTAATTATGAATATTGCACAATGAACATAATGAACCTATAAGGATAAAATACGGCCAACTGTTAAATCAACTCCGGAACGGATACAAAATAAAGAAATAAAACTGTCGTTCTTACTTTTGTATCGATAATTTCAAATTCGATAAACAAAAAACCGTTAGAGCTTCATTTCACGAATGAGTTTCTTTTTGTCTTTAACAATAAATAATTCGTTTTTTCATACAGTTGGAAATTTGATCTAAAAGAATGAATTTTCAAATCCATAAAGATATGACCCACGGACCGTCTGTTGAGAATCCCTGTTCCTATAGCAACCCAGACGATGTCTATATGCTATTACGTGTGACTGTTGTTGGAGTCATGCTTACCTTTACATTGTAATAAGACACCTTTTCTGCAGATAGTGTAAGCAAACCCAGGAACACCTTCAAGACATTTATTGGCAGAGCTAACTACAAAATCAATTTGGCCGGACTCCATATCTAACGGTATAGCACCGAAACTGCTCATAGCGTCTACTATGTAGAATGTACCTTTACAGGAATGGACATAGAAAAGAAGGAGGACATAAGTAAACCGATAATTCAGTTCGTGTCGCTACAAAATGCAGACAGTAATGAAACGTGATACCTTGTTATCTTACATGGACCTGAAATGTCCATCGATGTATCGTCTATACACTGTGCTGTGGGTATTGACTGCAGCTGTATGTACTGACTGTACACTAGTGTCTAATTACCGACGGTAGCGAGCTGTGTGTGTATTTTTTGGGATCGATGGTGGTGTCTAACACTTCTGTTACACCTCAGTCAAAACTAGGTCAGATTACCGGCATGAGACGTTTCTTTGTGTGCGAGTCTTCACACCCTTTAAGCTACGTAAGATAACATCAACTATACCGTAGCAAAAACAAACAACAACAACATCAGAAGAATGTGTTGTTTTTAATTACTTGAAGCTTATAATTGTTGCCAACCATGGCTTGATTTATCATAATTTACAAAAGGGAGTTTGTTTCCTCCCCACTTTGACAAGTTATATATTGAGAAGGAGGGGGCGGGGGAGGTATTCGAGAATATATACTTACCTGGGCATTCCTTTTTCACTAATTGCCCGACCTCTTCTACATTGTTCACGATACCTGACGAAGTCTCAGAGTGGACTATAACTACACTGGTCCAGTTTTTGTCCTTTTGTAGGAATATCCTCACCATCTCCCCTGTTACAGCTTCTGTCTCATCTATAAAGAGGGGGTGTACTTCCACTCCCATATACTCACACATCGACACCATCCTACGGCCATACCTCCCATTAACGATGATCAGGACCTTAAAATCAAAAAAATATAGAAATTATGGTCACTTTAAAACTTTTTTTTTCTGTTATAGAGTTAATTCGCTATAAAGAAGCTGGTTGATTGTGCTTGCCGCAGAGGGTGAAGGTGCACCCGATACTCATAGCTAGTACAGTAACTACTGTTCATGTTCCACAACCGTGCATCAGTAACAACTGCACTGTGCACAGTTGGCACAGTAATTACTGGAAAGCTGTTACACGATGAACTCCGAGTCCGACAGGTGAAAATTTGCAGTATTTAAAAAAAAAATAATAATAAGTTTTTTTTTAATTTTTTAAATTTTGAAAAAACTTGCAGTAATTACTGTGCCACCTGTAACAATGTAACCGTGTTACGAACACAGCGCAGTAGTTACTGATGCACGGTTGTGGAACATTAACAGTAGTTACTGTACTAGCTATGAGTATATTGGCTGGTGATGATCACACTAAACATCTGGGCTACTCAAAGCACTTTTCACCATATGTATATGCATTATCCCATTGTCCACTCAACAGCACTGCGATGCCAAACTTAAGTGTCCCTTTAACTTTGAATTTAGTGTCTTTCATTGCTTTATATCGAGTTAGTTTTGCATGACCGTCTCGACTGGTTTATATGTTTGTTCCATGGGTACCCATAACGTACAAATGGCCATGTTTGGATCCATGGGGTGTGGAGTGTACACCGTCTCCCCCTCCCCCACCCAGGCGCGAAGCGAGGAATTTGCCAAGGGTGGGGCGAACCTGTAGGCAAAATTATCAAAGCCATAGATCCGACATTGAAACTATCTAAGCGTAGCGCCACCATGAGTTGGCGCGAAGCGTAGAAGAAAATTTTGGCCTAAAATGCCTCCCAGATCGCTGGAAATGGCACTTCCCAGGCCTTGCAAGTTGCATCTAAGCATTTTCTATTTTGAAATTACTAGCGATATCATAAAAACGTACAAAAAAATATGCTAGGGGGGGCAGTCGCCCCGTTGCCCCCCCCTTGGCTACGCGCCTGCCCCACTGACAGACAGAATATTAAACAACAAATCCTGTTGTACAGTAATTCAATATATCGCATGTATATTTACGGTGCAACCGAAACAGTATACACAATTCTTCAACATTGTTGGAAAATTGCAAATACAGCAGTAGTTTGTATCTAAGCATATAAAGTCCATTTTAACTTCACTTCAGCTAAATAATAAATTCACGTAAGTGGCATTGCTTTTTTTCTTAATAAGCTTAAAGTGAAACAGCATTCTACTTAAGTGAAATAGTATTTAGCTTGAATTGTATTCATTTCACTTAAAGTAGTAGAATTTATTGCACTTAAGCTAGTCATACGTTCTAATAATACAGTAATGTAGTTGTCCTTCTTATACCTATGTACGCTACCATATACGCTCTATGCCTATCTGTATGGTCATCTCAAGCTTTTTGTTTTCTTTTTCGAACAACTATGTCCATAATTCATTCTTTGTACGTATTAATTGTATATGGTTAGCAACCAATTATAATAGGGGGAAATATATTCTTGGAGAATGGGGATAGCGGCAACAGATTCTTGCAGGAGACTGCATATGACAACGATTTAATTTACTTCTCAACTTGACCGTATAAGGACCCGAACTTCATCGACTGTGAAACATTTTTTTTTTTAATTCAAAGTCAAAATCTCAGTAACCCCCTCCCCCCCCACCCCCATCCTTCACCATTCTCATTATTAATTACGCCAAATTTTACCTTTATATGTATCGGATTGATTAAAATTAATAATTTCATTCTTATTTTCATCCTATTACAATACTTACTCTGGCATTATCTTTCTTTGAAGTGGTATTTAGGACAGCTTCCACTGTGTAAGATCCACTTCCCTGCAGTGGCACACAAGTATATTTGTCAGATGACACTCCTATTAAAGCAATGTACATGCTGAACAATGTTAAACAATGTTGAACTATGTTGAACTATGTTGAACTACTGGACACAACGTCTATAGTTCGTACCCCAGCATGATAAAGGTAATGTAAAGAGGAGGGGAGGGGGGGAGAGAGTCCTGGATTTGAGGGTCACATATACTGTACTTTCTTACTTTTCTACATATTCCAATCACGTCATGTATACACGTAAGAGAAATTCGTCATGGGCGAATGAGTATTATTTCTACGATTTAATGTCGACATTTTTGTGGGGTATATAGATGACGTTTCTCGAGTTCACGGGCTGTACGGCACTCTCAAGATCATTCTAGGTTCACCGAGGGGGGTAGGGGGGGGTAACGTTGATACCCCATTAACAATCTCCTCGTCTCTCGGTACATGTATATAGTAGTGCATATTCGTATAACGTTTTCTATGTATGCCACTGTATTTTGAAACAGACCCTTTATACCTGTATATAGATGAGTTAACTTAGAGGATAATATACCGGGATAAAATATAGATTAGGATAACAATGACAATAATGTAAATTCAAGATATTCCGATATGCCTCTAGTATATACCTGCAATCTCCACCAGCTTCTGTCTAATCCAGCTAATGTTGGATTTCATCTCTTCACATCTTGAACCTACATCTCGGAGCATGCAACTCTTGACAGTAGCACTCGTGGTCAATGGTCCTGGGGTGAAGATCTTCTTGTCTGGGTAGGCCGATGGAGAACCGGTACCATTAACTGCATATGGAGAAGAGAAATATGTATAATGTATGTTTTGGTTTTAAATTTATGTTGATGTTTAAGAAGTAATTGAAAACTTGCACCAATATTGATGGTGAGCAAAATACATTGCAAA
>KN889444.1:24138-39279 GCA_000934455.1 Apostichopus parvimensis | reverse complement strand
TAATGTGAGGGAGATCAAATGTAATGGGAAGGGAGATCAAATGTAATGGGAAGGGAGATCAAATGTAATGGGAAGGGAGATCAAATTTAATGGGAGTGAGATCAAATGTAATGTGAGGGAGATCAAATGTAATGGGAGGGAGATCAAATGTAGCCACACTATCACATCAAGCCCCCCAGTGAAAAATATGGGGGGCGGAAGTATCATTCCGCCCCCACGCTCCGCAAGTCAGAAAACCCCTTTTTCATTTCCAAATGAGAAAAAAAATCTCATTTGGATCACCAAATTGCATCTAAGGCCAGGTGAAATGCAAAATTATTTACAAAATGGAGTGGGTGTTGAAGTGTGCTATATTGCACCAAATGGCATCTGAGGCCACCTGGAAATGCAAAAAAATTTCCAAAGGACCCCTCCCCCAGGCCGGCCATCAGTCTTCAGCCCCCCACTCAAAAGTACCTTCCTACGCCACTGGTCAATATGCTTGCAACCCTGTGTGGATTCTGAGAAAGCTCCTTGCTGTTATGTACAGGTGTGCAGTGCATACTACCTCAAGCCAACCTTTATTTGTTAATCGGATCAACAAGATAAAAAAATTTTATCTCTGTGCTGATATTCGTTTCCATTCATCTCTGAAACTTATCTGATAATTTAAGATCAGAGGTCATGTATTTCTAAACTGAGCAGTTCTACAGTATCTTGAAAATTTGTTAATCTCTTAGAATAGTCAACTTGCCAAACCACAATAGAGTTTGTGTAACTTTGGTTAAACTTTTGCACCCTCAAGGATACACAGATAATTAACCATTGTGATATAGAATACATTGATGTAATCATCATACATGTGTGATTTACGAACTGTCTGCAGACGAGGACAAACATTTAATCCCAAACAGGGCTCATCAAAATTGGTCACCTTGTTCAATGTTAATGCATCTAGATCTTTACGAAATTTGAACACCCATTTTGGTTTAACCAATTCCTTTTTTAAACCCAAAATCGAAGTTGAGAGTGCCTTTTTTAGTGGCAGTTAATAGTATTCTAGTCCACACTTCTTCCAGTCTGGTCGGGACCGTTCTCTGTTTTGTGTGTGTTTTTGTCTTTGGTGTACTTAAACAGACAAATTTTGAGGAGGTTGAGCGAGCTGTAGCCTCCTGCAGCCAGGCTTCATAGGAGATTATAATCATAATAAACACTTATAAAGCGCTGGTATCCGGCAGGTGTCGCTCGTGGCTGTCTGCAAGAAAAATGGCCGACATTGAAGAAAATGAAAAGTTAGTGATAATATGTGACCTAGAAAAGTTTAAGTTTATTCTGAGATGGGCACAGTTGGCACTGCTGCAGGTCTGCAGAGATAAATCCCTGTTGTTTGATATCGCTGTAAACTCTGAGCGGGATATTACAGCAGCTTTTCTGCTTGAAAGGGTGTGTTATTTTCATCTCCTCCTTTTACGGAATAGCTGAAGTAAAAAAAACGGTTTCAGTGATCGTTTCATCACAATTTGTTAATATTATTGTATATCTTTGTCATGTATTCAACGATCTGTTTCTTCTGCAGACTTCATCATACCATGTCTGGGATGAACCTGGTGGAGATGGATAGCTCGTCAAGCCGCCGCATCTCGGGAGGGCAGTGGAGAGGAAGAAGAGACAGCCGTGACATGTCCATTGCCTCGTCCGTTGAATTTGTGAGGAAATTTGGAGGAGATACAGTCATCAATACGGCAAGTACTTTTAATGCTCGTTTTCATGCATGATATCGGTGCTGTTCACTAAAGATTCATGGAATAGCAATAGATGAATGAAATCTTGTTATAGCACCGGTGTGTTAAACACATGGAATCTTAAGTTAAGGCCAAGAGTCTACTCCTTTTGGTGACTGACGCAGGGTGTCTGTTATGGCCGATAAAATTGTCATATATCACTTCTGGGAAAGGTCTGGTTCTCAATTTTTTCACTTATTTTATTAGCAAATTTTTTAGCCATTTTTTTTCAGCAATGGCATACAAAACCATACTGTATTTCCTTTTGTCTAATCTTAAGCTCTGAGGTTTTACTTGGAATGATACCGACAAGTTAAAAACCTGACTTTACATTTCATAATTTTTCTTTCATGATCCAGGTCTTGATCGCCAACAATGGTATTGCAGCTGTGAAGTGTATGCGTTCCATGAGAAGATGGGCATTTGAGGTTTTCAGAAATGAAAGAGCCATCCGTTTTGTCGCCATGGTGACCAAGGAGGATCTAAATGCCAATGCAGGTGCAGTATATGATATGAGGGTGTTCTACGTCAAGTTGAACAGTCCATACAATGGTCTGGCTCGTTTCCCCCGATTCCCCCCCCCCCCTCCCCCCAATTTATGTGTTGTCTGTTTGTGTCTCTTTTTGTACTCCTCCTTATTACATCATAAGTTGGGAAACTCTTTTAATAAGCAACGTGGAAAATTTGTTTAATAATTCAAAAGCACTTTGGTTTTTTAAATTCTTTTGAAAGAATGCATCCATCTCCTTTTCTCCCTTCTCCACTCCCCCTCTTCGATCAGACATGCCGACCCCCCACATTGTATCTTGATCTACAAATTCACTCCTACCCACCATACCTAGTAAAGACATTGGTACTGATCTTAGCACTTTAGGCCCATCAGTTAATTAATTCTACAGAAAGGCACAGCAACTGTCCCTCCCCAAATGTAACAATGAATGTCTTAACAACCATTTCCTTTTATGAGAAAAGAAATCTTTGGTGATTTGATTAATCTTTGAAATCCACAGAAGGCTAATTATCAACCTGATCACAGATGTCATCTTTTCTATCCTGTCACTCGTTCATAACAATGTTTGTGTGATTTTGTCAATACTTGTTACTTAAATTATTTTTAACTGATTCGACATATTTTACTTCCTCTCATTCAGAGTACATCAAGATGGCAGATCATTATGTGTTGGTACCAGGAGGTTCCAACAACCATAACTATGCCAATGTGGAGTTGATCCTGAACTATGCAAAGAGGGAACAGGTCCAGGCCGTGTGGGCCGGATGGGGCCATGCCTCAGAGAACCCCAAATTACCCGAGATGCTTCATAAAAATGGCATCTCCTTTATTGGTAAGTTATAAAAATTAATTCTCGAGCGATGGATCTGAGAATAAAGAAGGAAGGCAAACTGTGATTGGCTGAACCATATTTTTCCTTTTTATCATGTTTAGATCAAGCTTTGATGTTCTCCATGTAATTAAAAAATAAATTCTCAAACAAAATGTTCAGTCTAGAAATAAAGTCATTATTTCCTGTGAGTGATCGCGGCTTTGCATCGTTTCTAGAAGTAGCTTGTTTGAGACGTAAGAGGGGTTTTTATTTTGACCATGTTATGCCCTTGAATTATCTTTACCAGGCCCTAAAGAGAGCGCCATGTGGGCCCTAGGCGATAAGATAGCCTCTGCAATTGTTGCTCAGACCGCCGGAGTTCCCACTCTACCATGGAATGGCGACAACTTGGTGGTTGACTGGACAGAAGAAGACGTGAAGAATAATCGTATCGTATCTGTCCCGCAAGACATATACAAGAAGGGTTGCCTAGACAACGCAGATGACGGTCTAAAGGTTAGGAATCTAAACTAATTGAATGTTTAGTATTTGTACTTAACTGGTAAACAGAGAAATAATATTTGACCAAGAATTTTGGGCAGAATCTCTTCTTAGCGTGGCAGAAACTTTCAGCGCATCATAGAAGATAAGGAAGAGCTGGTGATAAATTAATCTGGCAAGCATTCTGTGTAAAATGGTTTTTTATTTTACATTCTTTTATTCAATGAACTGGTCAAATTACAGTTGATGTGATAGTGTACAGGAGGTGATATTTAGACACAAATTAAGTCAACATGGTGCCTTCCTTCCCTTCCCTGAGTTTGAATAATGTTAATGGAATGTCCCTCAGATAGTCTAGACTTTTACATAAAGTTGTCCACACAGCAAAAATTGTATTTCAAACATGGTTTCTGTATAACAAAAAGTTCAAGATTGATTGCTAACAGATGGAAGTTCCTTGGACGACTTCAAACAAGCATAGTTACAATTGTAGAAAAGGAAATTTGGACACGTCGGACAACTGGACAATCTTGTACACGTCAGTCTGTCTCTCAAACAGCTGGTTGTCGATTCGACGTACTCAACTGATGAAATTAATGTTATAAGAGATAAAAAGAAATATGGGCACATGAATTCAATCAATGCCCATCACATAGCATGGTTATTGGTGACAAACAAATCAAAATTTTGATTTTAGTTGAAACATTTTGTTGGAACAATTGTTTCTGACTAGGATTTCAATGTATAAATTCATTTCAAAACCTAAAGGAGATGTCAAATATTGGAATTTCAGCAGACGTTGTTCTTTTAAACACTTTGATATGGCTTTATAAAATGATGAGATGATGGGAAATTATGTTTTACCGTAGTCTGCGAAGAGGATCGGCTTTCCCATCATGATCAAAGCATCTGAGGGAGGCGGGGGAAAAGGCATCAGAAAGGTTGAGAAGGAGGCGGACTTTCATGTCATGTTCAGACAAGTGCAAAATGAGGTTCCAGGCTCACCCATCTTTGTCATGAAGTTGGCCAAAAGGTAAGCAAACAGTAATTTCTAATGTAACAAAAAAACAATGTGCAAATCCTCATTCCAAACTCCTTTTCCCTCCTCTAACGTTTCCCTGAGAGGAAGACCTAAGCTACTTGTCATGAACTAGTGTATGAAATTTTTTACATTTAGAATAACTTTTTTATTTTTGTGGCCAATTTAATTAACTGGTAAATAAATAAATATATGATTAACAAAATTGAAAGATGTGAAAATTCAAGAAAAAATGCATTAATTTAGCAAAGGATGAGACTTAGAAAATAATTCTCTGATGGGATTCCAGTGTGGATCCAGGTGGATGGGGAGGTTGAGGGTGTGGTTGGTGTAGATCCTTTCCCTTCTTCAATCCTACAAATGAAAATCAGAAGTAGTTCTTAGCACTACCCTGTGTTAAGACATAAATATGGACCTAATTTATAGCCTAAATATGCCTCGGAATGCACTGTTTCATGTTATTCTATTTCTTTCTGGGACAGAGCCCACATCCCCACATGACAGTTCCCTCTCACTGACCTAAGGGCCACACCTCCTCCTTTTTAAAATCCTGGATCTGCCCATGGGATCAAACTACAATTAACTTAATGTCTGTTTTGTTTTACTTGTAGTGCTCGTCACTTAGAAGTCCAGTTAATAGGTGATAAATACGGAAACGCAATTTCTCTGTTCGGAAGAGATTGCTCAATCCAAAGAAGACACCAAAAGATCATTGAAGAGGCCCCGACAACAGTAGCAAGAGCAGAGGTCTTTTGTGAAATGGAAAAGGTAAGTCTCAATTGGTTGCAATAGAAATTCAAAGTTTGTTATAGTTATAGTTACAGTTATAGTTGTGTTGAATATGCATGTGCAAATAATAAACAGAAAAAAAGCTAAACTTTATTTTTGTGTTTCTGTTTTTGGTATATGTTGTATGGCTTTTTGGGTGGATTTGAACAGAGAATGCTAAAAATCTTACAACGAGATCAATGAGGAAGAATTGCTTTGCCACTTTCACATTGTCTTGTGGCTTTAATTGGTATACCATGTTGCAACAATAATATATATGGTGCTTTACCGGGTATTCTCAGTTAATTTTCTCTGAGGGTTAGAGGAAAGCTTGGTTCAAGCAAAGGCTCAGAGAGGACCAAACTCTCAATATACCTCAATTGGACAATGTACAGGTTGGGGTCTATCAGGTGTTCAAGCCTAACGGTGTTGGAGTTTTTATTTCTGGTAGATTGTATTCTAAATATTTTTGCCGACCAAACCTCAAATCCTTTGCTGGCTGGATTTGATCCCACCGGTCGCCTGTTTAGAATCCCTAGTCTTTACCACTATGTATGTTCCATAATTTTTATATACAATGCAATGCAGTTCGTTATGTATCAGGTTTATTAGTCAATGTGTGGTTTCCAACAAAGTGAGTCCACTTAATTGGCGTACTCATTTACCGTTGTAAAGAAGCTCTACCATCAAATATTGACTGAAACACATTGCAAAGGCTGGTTGCCCAATTCCATTTCCCTGTCATTAAATTCACTTAAGTTATTATTATTATTATTGGTAGTAGTACCAAACATTTCTGGGCACATGAAACTTTTAGTTGCTTATTATCATTTATCCCTACAGGCGGCCGTTAAGTTAGCTAAGATGGTCGGTTATCAAAGTGCCGGTACAGTGGAATATTTATACAACGATGAGGATGGAACCTTTGCGTTCTTGGAGCTGAACCCTCGGCTACAGGTAGAACATCCCTGTACAGAGATGGTCACTGGTATTAACCTGCCAGCTATACAGTTACAGGTGAGTTAGTGCATCTGTAGAGCTTGTAACCCATGGATACTTGAAGAGCATCCCTGTGGAGAGATGGTCACCAGTATAAACCAACCTGCTAGTCTTAATGTAATTATTATGTACTAAGTACTGCAGCTAAATGATTCTTCACTACTAACAGCCTACCTTCAGATCTTTGCAATATGAACAATCTTAATATTTTTAGGAAGAATTTGAAGAATTTTTTTTTTTTAAATGCTTAAAGTGATTTATTCTTTTATGTTTTTTATTTTGTTTTCTTACCTCTCTTCATGCTATTGTGCATTTTTATCATAATTTTAAGCTTTAACATTTTATGCTGTACAGCGCTTTGAGATTTCATGGAAAGCGCTTTATAAAAAGTTTATATTATTAATATTATTATGATGTAAATCAAATAAAATCATAGTGGATTTATATTGCACTTTATGGTTACAACTTAAGTATCAGCTTTGTGAATTAAATTAATTTTTTGAATTACCCTAAACATTGTCACTCCTAGAGAGATGGCAGTCACACTTAAGCCTTGATGGATTAAACAGCTTAACTCAGTGTAAATCACCTTGACGATAGATGGCTTGTCAACTCATTTGATTTTGATATCGCATTCTTGATCGTTTTAAAATGTTGGTTCTTCGTTGTCTTCCAGATTGCAATGGGTCTCCCTTTGCACCGCATTAAAGATATCAGACAACTTTATGGAGAACACTCTTGGGACGATGCCAAGATTGATTTCGAAATGTAAGTTTTATGGTTTCCTGTTTTAGGTATCTGTTAATACCTTCTCTGTGTGACCGATACATGTTCAGTCTTTCTTGATAGTTCGTTAAAATTTATGTCACTGTTAGAAGAAATTTCTCTTTTTTTATGACATATTATTGGCTTCAGAAGGGAACAGACACATTCTCCGTTTCTGAAATTAAAAATTCTTCACCTTTTTTTGCTGAATCATTCCAACATGATTGGATAAAAATGCACATTTTCCTTTCAAATTTCAATAGTTTGTAAATATCTTGTCATCAGAATTGATCACATGTGATTAATACACATTTACAATTCAAAGCAATGATAGCATTTTTTAAGTCTAGCAAGTCTGTCAAGATTATGCAGAGGCACGAAAGAACGATAGCTAATGTCTGGTAAATTTTAAGCCATCAGTGAACGAAACCTTTAGTAAATCCTTTAATGACAAATTTAACAAGATAACCATATTGTTTCACACTTTGCAGCCCTCCAAACCCACCAGTCCCAAAGGGACATGTCATTGCTTGTAGAATTACCAGTGAGAACCCCGATGAGGTGAGGTGTAGTTAACTCTACTGTAAATGTAAGAAAATATATGGTAAAGCTGAGGAATTTGGCTTCAAACGGTCACTCTTATTAAAAATTAAATCTGAAATTGATAAAGTTAATGTTACTGAAAATTTACACCAGATGTTAGGTTGTCATTTGGCTTTCCCTAACAAACACATATGTGGTTCCTAAGGGTAATTGAACAACTTTTGTCCATTTTGTAATTGTTTTTTGGCAGGTAGCAGAAGAGCAATTTTTATTTAATTTTTTTTTTCATTCTTTGATGTGGAATATTTTCTTATTATTTTTATTACTTGCTCAATATATAAATACCATAAAAGCAAAAATGTCGAGAGCAAAATCCAGGGCTGTTTATTTATATGAGGACCTGTACCGTGCACCTTAACCTTTTCATTATCCAATAAAGCCTTTGAACAGAAACACTGATCCAGCAGTTGTTCCTTTCTCCTTTGGTAGCTTGTATAATTTGCTTCATTTTCTTCCTTACCTGTCTGCTCACAACCTCAGTACTCTACCATTCCTGGAGTGACCTGGCAACCATTGAACACTGTTCGCCCTCAGCATTAAAACATTTCTGCATGGCTACCAGCTCTGTTAGATTCAAATAGATAAAAAGAATCTCTGCAGAAATACATTACTAGGCACTTTGGGTGGTAGAATGAGAAGGACGGTCATTGCCACGGTCATCAACCGTGGTGACCGGTCGATGAGGGCATACAGTGCTTTAAAGGTCGTCAGTTCCACTCTTAAGTATGGTACAGCAAGGGTGCGAGGAGACATGTAAGCTTGCCAATCGTATATTTCCAACCTGGCGATATTTGGGATTTTTGATGATTTTCAGTTATTCAGGTTATATACAATTATAGCAATGGAAAAAGAGCAAACCAGAATCACAAACTACTGGTGACTGTAATTTTTATCTCTCGCTGCAAGACTCTTCTCTACATATCAATTGTTATTTTGTCTTTAATATCTCTTTTTATCTGCCGCTCTACTCCAGGGATTTAAGCCGAGTGCTGGAACGGTCTCAGAGCTGAATTTTGCGGGTAACAAGAACGTATGGGGTTACTTCAGCGTCTCTGCTAGTGGAGGATTGCACGAGTTTGCCGACTCCCAGTTTGGCCACTGCTTCTCTTGGGGACAGGACCGCGAAGAGGCCAGGGAGTAAGATCTTTACGACCTTCTTTATACTAATTCCAGGAATCACGTCTGTGAATACGATAGTCGGTGTAACTGTGTCTCAGCAAAACCGAGAGAAGCATGGCATTAACAAGATCTGAAAACAATGTTCCTGTTTTAATGAGTGTGGCATTTCATTTCTTACCAAAAGTAACTATGAAGGGTCCCATTCCAAAAGGTTTCTGGTTATTTAAATTATTGTCCCTTCTAGTTTTAAATTGATAATTCTTTCGATGGGAAATTTAAAAAAGAAATGACTGCTTACATCTTGGAATTTTGCAGGAACATGGTGGTTGCATTGAAGGACCTGTCCATCAGGGGCGACTTTCAGACAACGGTGGAGTACTTGATTATGCTCTTAGAGACGGAGGCCTTTCAGATGAACTCCTTCGACACCGGCTGGCTGGATACCTTGATCGCTGAAAAAGTTCAGGTATGATCTCGGATATTATCATCTTGTCAAATCGGCTGAGATATAAAATAATTCCCCGGTAGATTCTCATTTCAGTGGAAAAGTGTAACCAACAAACATATAATAAGCTGATATTAATTATGGTATCAAGTAAATACTTATGTACACAGTGTGGCCCAATTGCTGTATGCATAGTATGTTATGTTTATCATGTGGAAATCCACAATCAAAGATGTTCAGATCTAATGTTTGCCTCAAAGTGTTACAGGTTTTCTCGAAGTCTAACACTAAGGTATATGTTAAAGGGATATTCTGGTTGCAGAGAATGTAATCCTTATCTTAGAGAGAGAAATTTTCCACACTGTTATTTGAAAAGTCAACCTCAATGGATTGTTCGTAACTCAAGATATGATTGATTGAGTGTAAAATATATATTGAATGGCAATATCCTGGGTTCTTTGACAGTAGTTGGTCTGTGATGTAATTGTGGTAGTTGTTCTTCAATAGGTTTGCATTCCAATTATAATCTTATTGTTTTATATTTATCTTTACATATGTGATGCATTTATTTATTTTGCTTCATAGCTGCAAATGTATTCTGTATATGAAATTTCTTCAATTGCAACTGTTTTTTTCTCTATAAATAAGTGTGTTTGTATAAAGAAAAGCAAAAGCAAGTTCCAACTGACTTGCCATGATGGCATCATTCACTCTCCTGTTGCCAGATGCATTAATAAAATATAACCAAATCTGAAAAAAATTCATATCTTTGCCATAGCAACTGCTATGAAGATGTTTGTTTTGAGCTAATGATGCAGAAAATTTCCAACATCTTTGTTCAGCAATCATCGTCGGCCATAATAATACCTTCAGTGGCTATAATTATACTTACAGTGGTGAAGGAAGTAATACACTGTATAGCTATTTGTCCTTATTTCAGGCATGAGCTTTTCCTGCGAATTTTCGGAATATCTGTGATTTCTTTTCTACCTCGGGGATAAAAAACTATTATCCTAACACTGTAGTATACGCAAACTGGAGCCTATACCGCAATTTTGCAAAATTCTGTGATTTTATTTTTACACCAGACTCATCACTGCTATTTGAACACTGATCCATTTTCACGGTTGACTTCTTAAATTGACATGTCAGTGCTATAGCTGGAACTTGTCGGGGGCCCACAAATTCTTTTTTAGTTTAAGCAACTTACACCTTCATGGTAAATTCCTTCTCTTTCTCTGGCAGGCCACGAAACCAGATACAATGGTTGCCGTGGTGATTGGAGCCTTGCACGTGACAGATGCAGCGATAAGAAGTAGTTTCTCAACGTACCAGTCCTACTTAGAAAGGTCAGTATAGATTGCTGCTCTTTCCATAGACTCTGGGATGAATGAATTACAGAGAGCAAGAACTTGTGTCGATGAGCAGTCACAACTGTTTCCAAATTATTTGTTCTCGCCCTCTCTTCTCCATCTTACCTGTTTGTTCCTTATCACCACATTTTCTGAGGAATGAGTCGTGGATCTTGAAGCTTAACTCTCATCAAATACAAAGACTGTGGTCCCCAGATTTAAACAGAAATTCTCTTATTGTACACAAAGAGTGAAGTTCAAACCCTAGCAATAGTACATCAGTTTTACTACTCCCGAAGTCTTCCTAAGTGGTATTTATTGTCACGTTCAGCTTTAAGGATGCCCACAGAAGCATACTCAACAGGGAAATTTAACAGAACATTTTGTATATTAAAATTACAGACATCTCCCAAAATTAATTGCAAAAAGAGCTTCTACCCAGCTGGGATGTCATGTAACCATCAGTTTACTCAGACATATGAAATCAGGACAAAGTAAAAGAAACCAAATGTCATTTCATACTTGAGAGGTTAAAACAGTTTTAACTGCAAACTGAAACAGTTGTGATCTGACTCTTGAGATGCAGTACCTGGTTGCATTTATGCTCTTACTATTAGATAAACTTTGGTACAAACAAATGTTGTAATATTGTTTTGCACTACTGTTGTTATGCACTACTCAGTGAAAACATCCACACATAAGTTTAATAGACCTACCACACATTCTTAGTAGAGATACCAAACATAGACTTTTCTCTTTCTCTACTCTCTTTGTTGTTGTTTTGCTGTACTAATCTTACCACAGTTGGTTGAAATCTATAGAAAGCTTTCTCTTTCTGTGGCTACTCGATGGAAACAACACTTTTTATGGTATTGATATCGAACCTAGTCAGCATTTCTTTTCTTTTTTTCTGTTCTTGTTTTCTCCTTTGTACAGAGGGCAAGTTTTACCTGCTAGCTCTTTAGACAACACCAGAGACGTTGAACTAATCTACGAGGATTACAAATACTGCGTCCAGGTCTCTCGACAAGGACCCCAAAGTTACTTCCTCTTGCTGAACGGATCCACAGCGGAGGCGAGCATTCACAGGATGAGTAACGGTGGTCTCTTGGTGTCCTACAATGGTAGTAGTTATACCACGTACATGAAGGAACAGATTGACAGGTAAAATTAATATCATTCAAACATGATTTTTTACGTTTGTTTTGAGCTATTCTTCTTCTTGAGGCAATCATTGAGATAGTTGTCCTCATGCGATGGGACCAGTGCTGTGACAACAGCATTCTTTCAATCTTTTCGTTTTTTGTGTTTGAATTTGATAAAGATTTATGAATTTATGAATTTGAAACCAAAAAATGCCAGTTGAATATTCCCTAAACAGGTGGATGGGATATCACCCAAAAGTTTTGTGGCATGTTTGATGTGTTATTATGGTATGTTATGTTATGTTATGATAGGATATGTTATAGTATGTTATGTTATGTTATACTATATTATGTTAGGTTATGTAATACTATATTATGTTATGTTATACTATACTATATTATGTTATGTAATACTATATTATGTTATGTAATACTATGCTATGCTATGTAATACTATATTACGTTATGTAATACTATGCTTTGCTATGGTATGTTATAACAGGATTTTCTAATGTGTGTACTGGGCCGTACTCATGGTAGCAGAATTCCAAACCGTCATGCATTTGCAGAATTTAAGCTATCATACAGTGGAGTCACCATGCCTATAGCTGCAAACAACAAAGTACCGTCAAGAAATGTGTTTTATTTTGTTAACAGCTATCGGATAACCATTGGTATTCAGACGTGCGTTTTTGAGAAGGAACACGACCCGACCATTCTCAGGTCACCTTCAGCCGGCAAACTGGTACAGTTTATGGTCGAAGAAGGAGCTCACGTTGGAGCAGGGGATGTATATGCCGAAATTGAAGTCATGAAACTCATCATGAGTTTAAAGACATCTGCAGGTGGCAGGTAACCATGGAAATGCAACTTTGTGAAACTTTTCCCCCTTTCACCTCCTCTCTTTTCACCCTACCACTTTCCATAAGTCACTTTGGATTCAGCATATATGAGATATTTTACATATCATTTCATATTGTTGATTCTAGTTGGGGTTAGCTAAAACTTAATGTTTAGAGATAAAACACATTTCTCCTACAGTGTACATATTGCTGTTCTATTCACCAAACCTACATATCTCTCCTACAGTGTACATATTGCTGTTCTATTTCACCAAGCCTACACATCTCTCCTGCAGTGTACATATTGGTTGTTGTTACTTTGCTGTTTAGATTTTGTTTCCTTTCGAGGGAGCTATAAATCGTTACTGAAACGTGTTAACCGGTATATATAACATCAACTTGACAAATGTAATGCCCGGAATTTGTCAGTCGAACGTATCTAATATTAAAACTTACATTCAGATTCCCCCTTTTTGTATACAATAATCTGAATTAAAAAAGTTAAAATTAAGGGGAAAAAATGTTAATATTCACACCGAATAATATCTTGTTTCAGAATTTTGTACGTCAAAAGAAATGGTGCGGTACTGGACCAGGGCAGTATGATAGCAAAACTGGAATTGGATGATCCAGGTCGGGTTCAGCAGGTATTGATTGGTTTGATGAATTATTTTGAATATTTAGTCAAAACTAGAGTAGAATTAATATTATTTTTAAAACCACACCTTTAATCTATTATGAAATATTTCATGACACTTTACCTTGGCGAGAAGAAGCGAGAATTTTAATATTTTTGGCTTCTTTTTTCGTTTTGGTGCATTTTTATTCTTCTTAATAGAATCAAAAGTTTTATGTCACGGAAGAAATGCTCAACCATCACCAAATTGTACACATATTCTTGTTTACTAAATTCTCACCTTGCAAGAATATGTAAGAATAATGAATTAACGCATAATAATAATGAATTGACCAATGAATAAAAGATTGCGTTGGTATTTGTCACTCCAACATCATCCCCCGTAAAAAAAAAAGATAAAAAATTTTGTCTGTTTATCTGATATTGATCTTTCTGTTGTCTCCGTTTTAGGCTAAGCTCTTTGAAGGTGGTTTCCCCGAGAAGAGTACCACCTTCAGCGACGATTTCAAACTGAACACTATCTTCACCAAGGAGAATGAGAAGCTCGAGAATATTCTCTGGGGCTACTGCGTACCTGAGCCACATTTCTTGACACAGGTGATCACCCGACTGCTCTCAATCCATAAAGAGAGACCTCCAGCCACCTTTGTCTGATTGGTCATTCGCTCCTCAAATCACTCGTTTCTATACATTTTGGCCTCCTCCGATATCTGGCAATATTTAACGAGCCTACCAATTATCATTTTTAATCAAGCCAGCTCATAATGCAAAAAAGACACTCTCTTAATTTTATCATCAAATTGAATCTGTCACTTTATATTCTGCTTTCATTATTTTGTATTATTGAAAATATTTCTTTAAATGATTGGTTGAATAAAATAATTTTCCGTATGATTCTAACAGTTTTGTCACTCATCTTATTTCCACACTAGCAAAAAAAATTTCAAATTTCTCCAAATTTTTCTTCGTCATTTGAAGCGAAAGTCGACTAATTGGGTTAAGCAGTAGCATTAGCAGGATTTTAGTATCAATTGTATCAGAGTACTCTGCCATCAATGCAACGGGCTACGTCCAGAATTTGTGTCACGCCTTTGCACCCAAAAAATGGTGGAAGATTTGAAGCTGGTCCATTGGCCAACATAATGTCAATTCCAATTCTGTTTTGCATGTCTCTTGTGTTCTGGGTGCATAAATATTTTTGTTGTTAATTTTGTTTCTCCTGCAGGTGGAGACCTCTGTTGACAGACTTATCAAAACCTTGCGAGATCCATCTCTCCCTCTGCTGGAAGCTCAGGAGATCATGTCGAACATTTCCGGTCGTATTCCCTCCCAAGTGGAGAAGGATATTCGAAAGCAGCTGAACATTTATGGGAGCAACGTGACCTCTGTCCTCTGCCAGTTTCCAAGCCAAGCGGTAAACCTCGTCCTCCCTTTTTTTTTTATACCCTTACGAAACCTCTCTGCCCGATCACCCTCGTCCCATCCCCGACCTCCCACGGATTGACGCATGTGATATAAAGCTTAGAGAAATTGTTCTTTTTTAAATAAAGTCAAAATTTGTGAAATTGAAAAAAAAATGCTATGTAAGTATGTATTCTTTAATTTATGATCTTTGAGTGAAAACAGAATCCTTTGTTTTAAATTGTACATTTTTAACTTCTCTGCAGATTGCCAACGTGATCGATCGCTACGCCGGTCAACTTCAGAGGAAAGCAGATAGAGATGCCTTCTTCATGCATACACATGACATCGTTCAGCTGGTACAGAGGTTCGTGTCATCGTCGTCATAGCAACAACGCAAGATTTTGATAGTGGATAATCTGCTTCCTTTAATATTCGTTCTT
>KN889444.1:0-24088 GCA_000934455.1 Apostichopus parvimensis | reverse complement strand
TTTATTATAATTATATATTTTCCATTTCTGCCAGATATGTGCATTGTCATCAGAAACTTAGCTTTCAACACTTGACCAGATTTCTAGTTTTATTACTATTTTTTTCCAAATACTCCGATGAGTGTTGCACCAGCTGAAACGATTCTGACTTTACTGTTCGTGAACAGGTCTAGAAGTAACACCTACAGTAATCCTTCTTATATTTTCATTTGTTGTTATTGCTCTTAAGCCTTCTACCATATCCCTGAGTTTCACAGAGTTTCTGATCCATTGCTTTTAAACATTTCCATTTATTCACAGGTTTAGAAACGGTATCCGTGGTCACATGAAGTCTGTCATACAAGAGCTGCTTATTCTCTATTACACCATCGAATCAAAATTCCAGCAAGGGCCTTACGACAAATGCGTCAAATCACTCCTCGACGAGAACAAAGGCGACATGCTGGGCGTAGTGGGCTCTATCTTCTCGCGTTCCCACATTAGCTTCAAGAATCAGTTAGTTGTCACCCTCATAGTAAGTAACTAATTAATTAATTAATTTGGGTGAGATTGATGGTGTTAAAAATTTGTTTTTGTGTGTGGGGGTGGGGGGTGGGGAAGGGGGGTAAAGGGGAGAGCAACCTGGTGTCGTTTCAAAGTAAAATTGTTGATATAGTAAAGGGCATAGCACATGATAACTATGGCCCACTGGTGTCATTACAGTCAGTAAAGAGAAACCTGTTTGGAATTAAAAGTAAAGTAAATCTTAAATGGTTGTAGTTGACTAAATGTTTGTTAGAACTCATTTCCTCAGGGCTGTGAATGACTGGAGTGTGATTTGGCCAAGTCGGTTGTACTTTCAAACAATGTCAATGGATTTGGGGATGCTCCAGACGATCATTTTAAGAATTGCAACAGGATTCGAGGTTTATATGTCTCTTTTCCGTACTCTTTTTTTAGGGCTCTTGATGGGGACTATGTCCCTCCTAATCCCCCCTTTTATTTTCCTACTTAAATATTGTAAGGGGTGAAGAGAAATTTCATCGAATATTTTTCGTTTGTAGGATAAATTGAGTAGTCGTCAGGCTGGTTTGACAGATGAACTGACAGACATCTTGAAGAGGCTCACCACCCTCAGTAAACAAGAAAACTCCAAGGTGGCGCTGAAGTCCCGCCAAGTTCTCATCGCAGCCCAACAGCCCGCCTACGAACTCCGTCACAATCAAGTGGAATCCATCTTCCTCTCTGCGGTGCAGATGAGAGGCCACCAGTACTGCCCGGACAGTCTCAAGGTCTCTTTCACATCTAACTTCACATGTTTTGAGCTTTTGAGTTGAATTACGCAGCAGAGTTAAAAGGGTGGAATTAAGTTTGAATCAAGAAGCAAACCTATTTTTGTGAGAAGCATGCCATGCGTCTTCCCTTTGTCCTCACTCCTTTATAAAGACAACAAAATTTACCCAAGCACAACACCTGAAAACCACAAGGAGTGTTGGAAGAAGACACCAAAGAAGTTTGTTACAGCAAATCATTTTATAATATTTATCTCTAGATTCGATTGAAGTGAAAGTATAGTGTTTTTAACGCTGATGTTTTGTGAGTATTATAGAAAACCGAGATTGAGACTTTTACTCTTAGATTTCCTGTACAAAGAGCATTTTTAGGAATTTTTTTCACTGACCAAAGTGATCAGGAGTTTAAGGTTGTGTTTGCATATAATTAACAAAGACAAATGTGAATGAGGATGGAAGAACCAAAATGTTCATGCCCAGTCCAGTCTACTATCAGATATATTCGTTATTCTTGAATCCATTATTTTTTCAACAGAAATTGATCATGTCAGAGACTACAATTTTTGACGTTCTGCCTAGTTTCTTCTATCACAGCACGGAAGATGTCCGAAGGTCTGCTTTAGAGGTAAGACGCAATTTTTGATTTCTTTTCTTTTAATTCCTTTAAATATATTGAATTTGTTTCGTAATAGTTATAATAATAATATAATAATAATAAATATAATAAATAATAATAATAATATTGAATTTGTTTAGTACTACACCAGAACATAAAGTTTTTATCTAACTGCTTATCTATCGAAAAAAAAAGAACCTGTGTAGGTAAATTCATAAAAGTTTAGATGGCATGATGTTTTGATCATAGCAGTATCTTCTCCAAAGGCCTTTGTAGAGCTTCCTGAGGGGTTCAAAACATCAGGTCCAATAATAAAATGATCATATTTTTTTAATCTTTCTTACAGCGATTTTTCCTGATTAAAAATACGCGGAATAAATACTCGAACATTGCCACAAATTTTCAAGATATTGAATACTATCAATTTTCAGGTTTATGTGAGACGTGCTTACATCGCCTATGAGTTAAATTGTCTCCAACATTCCTCGATGAACAGTGGTATCTGCCTGGTTGAGTTCCAGTTTATGCTGCCGAGCTCTCATCCGAACAGGTTTGTTGTTTTCTCCTAAACACCTTAAAATCACCATGTTTTTTCCCTTCTCTCTGGGATTGGTTTATTTATCAAATTGCTCACAGACCGATGGCCCTTTTGTTGCCCTGGCGATGGCTCCATTTGTTACGAGAGCAAACATCAAAACGATAGCTAACGATTCTCTTGTAATGCCGTGTTAACTTGTCGGTGACAAAGAAACAATATCTCGTCAGTATCTTGACCTTTTCCTAAATCTATCGACACAAGCTTTATTTGTTTGTTTCAGTTTTCAACGGGTATATAATCCTTCCACATTGTATTGGTCGAAATAAAGGGGTCTTCATTTTATGTTAAACCAAACATTAAAATGCACACAATTTCATAATAGCACTGTCACAACAAGTCAGGATTCTAGTCACAAAACATGTCAAAATATGAATCAACTCGAACGATTGTGCATCGGGTGTTTCCTTGTAGAGCGAAAAAACAATAACTCGAGTCAGGAAATATTCTACTAACGACTCGAGCGGACCTCGTCATGAAGCATTCCGTCACAAAATCTGCATAAAACTGAACCTTCTTCCAACGTTTGGGAGCAGGTGACCAAAGGGCCATCAATTTCGTGAAGCATCGCTTGCCCATACCATCGGCGGCTGTGCACTGCTTCGTAGTTTTAATATCTCTCTATCTCTCTCTCTTCTTTTGCATAGTTTATTCTTGATAATGGTTGTAACGATAATTGACAGGATGCCAAGTCTTGTGTATTCTAGAGTAATGTGGGATTTACTGTGCAATACGATACTACAATGTACTATAATATCGTTCAATCCTGTTAATCCTACAGAAGACTAATGCGGCCATGCCAAAAAAATATATATAAACCACGGATATCTATACAAGACAAAATTTTTAAAACGAAAAACAAAAGTTTTAAAACGAAAAACAAAATTTTAAAACGAAAAACAAAAAACAAAATTTTTTAAACGAAAAAACAAAATTTTTTAAACGAAAAACAAAATTTTGTTTTTCGTAGTAAAAACCCTACCAAACAACTCATTCTGAAGGATGATAGAAGACAGGGAAAGAATTGAAAAGTGTTGTTTGGTGAATTATAGGCAGAATCGTTTTTGGATTGTAAATATTTGAGTCTGCACAGTTGCTAGGAAGAGTTAATGTGCTAGAGAATGAAGTGAAATCTTGTTTTGATTTGCTAAGCTTTAACATCATGTTTTTTGCTATGAGCATAGTAGGTTGTTTGCCTAGTGGCTTGTTAACTGCTATTAGAATTAACAGGATTCCTGCATTTCCTGGTGATGCTATGAAAGAAAAGATTTCCAAATTTTTTGATAACAGTTGGAATTATTTTGAAAAATACCCAAATGTCATGGGAAAGTCTTGGAAATGTTGGTACTGTACCCACCCACTGAAGGTTACAAGGCAAGTCGCATACCTCTGTGTCACCAGCCCCATTTTGCAGGTAGTCTTTTGCAACTAACACATGGTTGCTAAGCAACTAAGAAAAGTAGCCTAATTTTAAATTTAGTTGTATATTAAATGTCAAAATTTTCTTCCAGTGGATGAAGTGATAGAAATTCTGATAAAATAATATGCTTGGAATAATGTTTACAATGTTTAATGTTTTTATGAAAACTTTCAATATCGCTGTGTAAACTTTGTTATAACCCTCTTTGCATTAGTTACCTGGCAACAATTGTCTTGCGCTCAAGCATGATTCAATCCAATAATTATGACCATCTGGATTATAATGTCACATGCTCCACTCATATAGATTTTTCAAGCCTTTCAGACTAGTGGATAGAAAACCGTTTCTTTATCAGAGGTGGTAGACGGAAGCCCCAAGTAGCTTTCCTCACTAAACATTAAAATGCGGATAAGATAATTGCTTGACCTTATTTCAAGGAATTGGTGGGGCCAGAGATCCTTCTCCTGTGCAGCCGCAATAGTGTGGAATAACTTACCTCAATCAGTAAGACTTGTCAACAGCCTTGGAACCTTCAAGAAAAATCTAAAACCTTACCTGCTCCAAATTTCATTTATGTAACCTTTTTTATGCTGTTTCTGCAAAGCGCCATGAGCACCTTCGGGGAGGATACCGGCGCTATACAAAGTGTCCATTATTATTATTATTATTATTATTTTTATGATTTTTCTCCACAACTTGCTCGTTTTTTTATCAATTTGGCTTTATGATTTTACAATCAGGAGTACCAATTATCAATACAGGTAATTTTTTCCATCTTTTTTTAATTTTTTGATGTAGATACTTGCTTTTATATTCACTGCCTCTTGTATCTTACGTTAAGCATGCTCTCCTTTCCCGCCTGCCTTTTAATTCTTAACTCTTCAAAAAAAATATTTTTAAAGAAATGTTTACGCAGCTGGTTGTGTTTACTTCATAAAAATTATCTTTGATCACAGACAACTATTTATCAAGCACAAACACTACTGTTAGTTTGTTGCATAGCAATGACACAACATCTTTTTTTATTTTTAAAATGTGTAAAACATGACTTGCTTTTCCAAAACAAAATTCAGCACTTGGCCTTGGGCTTTGCACACTTTTGAGTAGTAATTACATTTGAGCAGAAGGCACCCCAGTTAGAAAATAGTTTGGTTAGCTTGTACTTGCATGTCATGCTTTAAAGCACCCATACTGACAGTATGTGCAGTATGAATATCCTGTTTTTAATCCAGATAAATGTTAGGAACTGTTCATACTGTCAGTGTGAGTGCTTTGAAGCATGATATGAGAGGACAGTATAGAGTGGTATGAGCATTAGATCAGATCAAGCTAGGAACTGTTCATACTGTCAGTATGAGTGCTTTGGAAGCATGATATGATAGGACAGTATAGAGTGGTATTTGCATTAGAATCAGAGATAGGCAAGGAACTGTTCATACTGTCAGTACCAGTGCTTTGGGAGCATGATATGATAGGACAGTATAGAGTGGTATTTGCATTAGAATCAGAGATAGGCAAGGAACTGTTTATACTGTCAGTACTAGTGCTTTGAAGCATGATATGAGAGGACAGTATAGAGTGGTATTAGCATTAGATTCAGATAAAGATTAGAAACTGTTCATACTGTCAGTACTAGTGCTTTGAAGCATGATATGATTGGACAGTATAGAGTGGTATTAGCATTAGAATCAGAGCTAGGCAAGGAACTGTTCATACTGTCAGTAGGAGTCCTTTGAAGCATGATATCAGTGGACAGTACTGAGTAGTATCAGCACTGTAAAAATTGTCTCCAACTGGCTGTGTTTGCGGAATGGTGCTATCCTCATTAATTGGTTCTAAAGACCGATTATAATTCCTGCCCTGTCGAGAAGAAATTCCATTCATAGAAATGGTCTAAAACGTTCGTTTTTCAGTGAATTTGATGAGAAAAAAGTGTGTGAAGATGTAACTGTATGATATTTAACCAGCTGATTTAGATTCCACCAAGGTTTTAACTGCACTCATCTTAAAATTTTTGGTCTTGCTTTCTTTGGTTGCAATTATTTTCTTTCTTTCTGTTTCTTTGAAATTGTGGCTTTTTCTTTTTGGTTTTACATAAGTTTTTATTTTGTAGAGAAATATAACTAACTTCAAGTAAAAAACCAAATCTTTGCCTGTCTTTTTCTTAAAGACAACATAAAGTAAAAGTTCTCTGATGGCAGCTCAATGCTGATAGATTTGACTCTAAAATAATGTTTAAATCCAGTCCGTAAGCCCTTGCGGGTTTCTCCCACATTTGTGGTCGCTTGAGCGTCGTAAAAATAACTGTTGATAGTTATTATTATTATTAAAGACATCCATTTATGGTACTTCCGCATAATGAACTTCCCTGCAATATTTCAGCTTTTGTTTTTATGCTGATAGACTAGAATGAGTTTTAATAATGGTCCATTTTGTTTAACTTTGATGCTTGAGGAAACAGTCATTTGACTTAATCTGTGACTGTTTACTAACCTTAATTGTTACACCCACCCTTTCACTTTCAACCTACCTACCCACCCACCAACCTTCCCTATGGCATGTATTACCCTTGTGCTGACACTTACTAACATCAAGAGTACAATTGCAATGTTGGTTTCCCCTTCCCTCCCATCCCCTCGCCCCTCCCCCATGGGGAAGTGATTTTAATAACACTTGTTAGGAAAGTATATTCTTTTGCTTGTGTTTCAATCAAATGCACTGTTTTTAACTCCCAGTATATGCAAAACATCTCGCACACTGTAGAACATTTCACATAAGTAATGTCTGTCTGAAAGTACACAATGCTTGTGACAATTGAGATTCAGGCGCCTAGACAAGCACAGCCTATATTTTGATTCAGATATCAAAAAGAATTCACAAATCAAAAGGGGTATATATTAGTTTACAATATATCGTGTCAATCTATTAACAACCATTTAGCCATTGACATGACAATGGTATCATGGACCAAGTGATCATAAGGAAAACTGTTACAACTTGCAGATTGTATTTCACATTTATGAAATATTATTATTTATAGGAAGTCAGCTTCAGTTGATAGACCAATCATCAGGTCCCTTTCATTAAGTCATCCCATTTTGTCAATGTCGTTATCAAAAGTTCAAGTTTTAATTTAATGATTAAATATATTTGTAGACAGTATTATAAATTTCTTCTTATTTGGTAATTGCATATGGTTGTTGTTTTTGTTGTCATGGTTACAGTTCATTTCACTAGGTGGAATTTTGGTTTTTTTCTGTTATGCTCCAAGCAACTTTTTTCCTGAGAACTTTATTTTGTTAAAAGCAAGATTGCAAGTGTCATATTCAAAGCCAAATTAGCAGAGTACCTCAGCTTTCGGACTGTGTCGTCTTCCAATAAACCGCTCCATCACTTCTGTCACATTAACAGGAACTGATCGCTTCTTTTTCCCAAATTTTGGTGCATTTCAAAAAGAATGAGCAAATTACCCAGCAGATAAAAAGAACTAAAAATGCTCAGTTTCCCTTTGCAAATTCCATTTCCAAATTCTTCAGGCTGTCAGTTTCCAAATTGTGAGCTATTGTGCTTTGAGAAATTTGTCTATCCGTCATGCCCAAAGAAGGGTGAGGTGGAGGAGAGGGGGAGGTGGAGGAGAGGGGGAGGTGAACGAGAGGGGCAGGTGGACGAGAGGGAAAGGTGGACGAGAGGGGAAGGTGGACGAGAGGGGGAGGTGGACGAGAGGGGTAGGTGGACGAGAGGGGGAGGTGGAAGAGAGGGGGAGGTGGACGAGAGGGGGAGGTGGACGAGAGGGGGAGGACGAGAGGGGGAGGTGGACCAGAGAGGGAGGTGGACGAGAGGGGGAGATGAAAGAGAGGGGGAGGTGGACGAATTGATGAGAAAAAGATCCCGTAGTAAATTGATGGCATTTGTTGCATGATGTATGTGACTATTGGCAGATGGGATTGATAAGACCTGTCTTTATATCGGAAGAAATAGTCTGGCTATGATCTAGAGGAGTGGAAACCATTTTCATTTAACTTTCCAAAATAATTAGCTTCTATAATAATCCATCGTCATACATATTAGATTCATTGCCAAATGTATCGCAAAACCCAAAAATATGCAAACAATATCCAGATGCCAGATTCACAGCTTTTAGTCTTTCCTTTTGGTTATTATTTTCTGTTTTAGTCTGTCAAGCAGACAGACAGTTTTTAACAAAAACAGTTTTCATTGTTCTTCTTGATTGTGAATTCTATCTGCATATTGAGTTAATAGATATTAAGGAAAGGCAATTTCCTGATACAATTTTTTAAAAAGCAAGAAATTATTGCAAGCCAGAAGTGCTCTCTGGATGTTGCCATGTTTTTTTTATTTTTTAACCCATTGTGAATGTTTCGTTTTAAATTTTCCTTTTGTTATTTCCTCTCACCGTTGATAGAAGGAGTCCCCCCCCCCCACTTTGGGATTTGATATCTTTTGGGGACAACAGGGTGGTTGAGATATGGAAATAAGCAAATAAAGTAACATTTTGTCACCATTTGGGATTCACCCATTATACAGATGCATTCCAAATGTGACAAGTTCGATCACTATTTTGTTGTATTAATGTTACAACGTATGTCTTTGTATCCAATGAAAACATTGATTCCACACAGACACAAAACGTGTAACCATATGTGGCACCAAATGCACTTACATGAGATTATGTCAATGCCTATTATTTCATACATGATAGTGTCTGGTATCACATGCAATGATATGTGATATTATGTGATATGTGATATTATGACAAATCTTATTATTTCACACGATAGTCTTTAGTATCAAATGAAGTATTTTTTTTTATAGCAACTGTATTTATCTGAGGTTCACAGTCTAAATATTCATCATAAAACAGTCTATGGTGTTGCTATATGTATGGGGTACCCAATGCATTAATGTGGTGCATTAATGTTAATATACCACAGTTTGGCTGTATTTCACACATCATAACCTTTACATTCCAGTGGAAAAAGTTTGTAGCACTAACTTTGAGATTTTGAGATCCTATGCTATAAAATAATTATATCATATACAAATACTCTGCAGTACCAAATGAAGTAATCCAAAATCACACACATACACACACGCACACACATACATGTTTGTATTACATTCAGACTGAGGACCCCATTGTATTTTCCATTGTTCAAATCCACGTACCCTAACCTTAACAATACCCCATACAATAGAATTCTTCCGAGGACGTAGTGATTCTTTAGAAATCACAACCGAGGACCTGGAATTCTTTTGTTCAAGTCCTCGGTCAGATAGCAAAACAAACGCACAATAGTCTGTACTATCCCTTGCCATCTATGTGGGATAAGTAATGTGTTATCATGGGATCATACTGCCACAGTAAGAATGTCTCATCAAACAAAATAATCTCTGTTGTCACACAAAAACTTTGTGGTGCTAAAATTCACCCACTTTAGAGCCTTAACCAAAACTATATTATATCACATACAAAAAGCCTTTATTATCACATGTAGTACTCATGTGACATCAAATGAACTAATCCCCCCCTCCAAAAAAAAAATCCATATACATAATTCGATAATTTCACACACAATAGTCTTTAGTGTCACATGCAATATGTAATGGGTGCCCGACACACTTCTATGGGAGAATATACATAGTTTTATTATTTCACTCACAATAATCTGTAGCATCACATGCAACATGCGTTGTGTACCCAGTGCACTCAATACGAGATTATTCACATAAGCCTATTAATTTACACATAATAATCTGTAGCATCCCATGTAATATAACATGTGACACCAGCTGTAGGGATCTCTAACTGTTATTAAGATGAGAGCATGATCCAAACTAACCTAGAACCACTTATATAATATTTATATATTTCGTGACATTCTAATCTTCCTGTGAACTCATGATTCCCAATCCTTTAACCACAGTTTATGATATTCTTATGCAAAATCATATTGCCAAAACTAAACACTTCTGAATAAGAAGCATTGAAATTGAAAAAAGTTGTAATACAACCCTATGGATTTGCAAATGTTCACAACACTCATGCAACCATGTGATTGGTCCAGAACTCGGTGGAAAACAAACCTACAAGTTCATATCATGAAAGATGTTATCGTTATAAACCAAATTAAAAGCAAACACCTTTCTCTATCAATTAAAGGCATAAAAAGTCAATATTTTTGTCACTTCTATGGTAATATGTGTTCTGTTTTTTAATAGAATGAATGAAATGTATTCAGTCAAAAGTACAATTTTATATATCATATTTTTCATGTCTTGGTTAAAAACTACAGAATGTCATCTCGTCAGTTGCTGCAGAGAACGGACAGCATCGGAGAGGACGTCATGACAGGAGATTCCCATCAACCTCCCTGTCAGAGGACTGGCATGATGTGCTCTTTCCAAAGCATGTCGGAAGTTCAAAGGTGACTCAAAAATTTGCATATCTTCCCAAAACCGAAAGTAGAAGACAGTCATGCGATTTAGAACTGCTGTCATTATTTCAGCAAGTTTTTTTTTTATTCGAACTTAATATCGACCGAGAAAGTACTACTACTACAGGAGCACGACTCTTGTGGTCCATCTGTTGCTTTTGGTGTCACATTAATACAGATCTGAAACCGTTCAAGAAGTTATTTCTTTCTGTTTCCTTTGACAAAATAATCAAATGTGGAAAGTTTACCAAGACTTAATACAACACTTTTCTAGCAGATGTGCAGATGGGTTTACTTCACTCCAAATTAATTTAAGCAGTGTGGTTGGTTGGTTTTTGTTAAAGGATAAGCAAGCTCAATGATCACCTTTTACATGGTATTTATGATTTTGATGAACATCTGCCATCCTCCCCACCCCCCTCCCCCCACTTGAATATCTAAGGCTTCTTGCTTCAATTTGTTCAAAATATTGTGGTGTGTGCTATACGAAATATCTAATATGGACTCGGGCTCGGTATTGATCAGAGAATAATTCAGTGTTCAAATTCTCTGTGGCAGCTTTGAAAGCACTGAATTTTTTATTTCTGAACTTGAATAAAGTTGTAAGGTTGTAGCCAATATCTGCTAAAATTCTTGTCTCACAGAATCCAAACAGTTATTTACATTCTCTCCTCGTTTGTTTCTTTACAGTTCGATAGATGAGATCATCGAAAGATTTCGATGCACTCACTTTAACTTTGCGGAGGAGGGATTTGCAAACAGAGGATCAGACAGTGTAGGAAGTTTTCTTTTACTGACTTTTTCTTGAAGTCTTGTGTTATATTTTCCTTTTCATCTTTTAGAACTGACATTTTAAGCATCACTGCATAATTTACAGTGCTGGAAGGTATAGCAATATCAGATGGTTTAAAGCAGGGTTTCCCTAACTTTATCCCCCACGAACCCCCTGTGGATGTCAGAGTCGTCCACGAACCCCCAACTTTTCGAGACACAATCTGAGTCATTATTATACTATAATACGTATAACAGTGCTTGGTAAAAGATCAAGTTCATAGTGTAATATTGTAGAGTTTGTCGATAGGGACAACTTTTGTACATTACTAAATTATATGATATATCAGATTTTAGTTCAACAAAAAGTACTCTAGTTTTGACTTTCAGAAACGTCTTACGAACCCCCTAGGATGGACTCACACACCCCCTGGGGGTTCATGCACCCCAGTTAGGGAACCCCTGGTTTAAAGCATACAAAATGCATCATGGTGTGTACCGTAACAAATTGACTCCGGTCAAGTAAAAAAAATATTAAAGGTGACCAACATATATGAGAAACAATACCTTTTTTGGACTGGAGCGACTCAAGTCATGACTTGGGTGATAACTTAATTAGCATCAATAATGTGTGGACCTTACCACATTCACAGAGTCAAGTTTATTGACTCGAGTCATTGTAAATTATCTCTATGGGGAGGGGGGGGGGACATTATGATAAGCTTATATGAGACACTTTACCTTTAGATTCGAGTGACTCAAGTTGTGACTCGTCACTACATCATCAATATCAAAGCCTAAGACTTTGTAATTTCTCCTCGTGCAGGGCTCAGAGTATGATGAACCAATCCATATCGTGAACATCGGTATTGAGTACAGGACACATGTATCAGAAACCGAACTATCGGAGGTATTCTTCGCCATCTGCCAAGAGAAGGTAAGTTGATATCTGCGAACATATAAGGTCACTCTGCCATAAATTGATTATCAAATCTGCCGATGCTGTTTGTTTGATATAAGCCTCTTATTATGTCAGATGTTTTAAACAACGTGAGAGTGTTTGATATTCTGAAATTCTTTCACATTTTTAAGAATAAATAGGTATTGTGAGTTTAGTCAGTGTTGTGATCCCATTTTTCATGCCTATGTTAATAACAATTGACACATGGACAGAAAAAAGTCTGCAAATGTTCATTAAAAGTTTCCTCTTTACTTCTTTACTATAGAATTTGCTTCATTTTACATTTTACCATGTTATTAATGATAGAATTGGCTTCATATTCTGCTATTAAATGATATTCAAGTGTGGTGGTGCTATTTATATGATGTAAAGTCTCTTTAAAGCAGTTCTTTAACCAGGTGTGACAGATTTTGTTAATCTGAAACTTTCGTGTTTTTAAGAATAAATATGCACTGTGATTTTAGTCAATGTCGTGATCACAGTTTACATTCCTTTGTTAATAACAATTGACACAAGGACGAATAAAAGTATGCAAATTTTCATCAAAATTTTCCTCTTTTACTTCTTTGTTATAGAATTTGCTTCATTTTACATATAACATGTTATTTATTATAGAATTTGCTTCATTTTTCATAAGTACATAATACCTGTGTACTTTTTCCCTGCTTTAGAAAGTAAGATATAACCTGCAAGGGCTTGTGAACGTTAAATATCTGCTGATGTTAAGCCCATACCAACTAAACTCTTGATGCTTGTACCAATGGACTGAACTTGATTATGCGAGCGTAAGGAATTTAACCAAAGATCAATATCTAATTATACGTTACAGCCATTTTATAGTACAGTGTTAAAGAAGTCATTGCGTGCGGTCTTACGAATATTTCTCCATCTTTTATCTCATCAGAAATCTGACCTCTTGGAGGCAAGAATTCGTCGAGTAACATTTGCCGTTTTCCGGGAGAGACAGTTTCCCAGATTCTTCACGTTCAGAGCCAGGCTAGATGTAATTTCATTTCTCTTCTTTTCTTCTTTCAGTTTGTTTTTTCTTAATTTTTATATTTGTTTACCTTTCTTTGCTGTGAATGCAATAGTATATTCTGTAAGTAAATTCTGGTTTTGCAGGAAACCTCAAACTAGCAGTTGTTATTTCGCTTGTGTGATCTTGGAAGTTGATAAGAAACACACTCTCGGAACATACTAATAAGCTTATGCAAGTATTTTTCCCTGTGCAGCCACAAATATTTTTAAAAGTCACATTTGAGGGCTTAAACTTACTTTAATGTCTGATGTCTTGGAGACGATAGGAAGTAAAACCTCCTTGGTTGCTGTTTGATGTTGGTTCATACGGTCAGCACCCTGAATAATATTTCCCATATCCCTTTTTTAGAGAGTTATCTGTCTTCATTAACAACTGGTAAATTTTCTGCATGTTATGGTAATGCTCCCTATGGTTAGCGATGGATAACATCTTAAATCTTCACAAGAATGAAACGTCATAATCCTTGTTTGTATTCTCTCCTTATAGTTTCACGAAGATGGCATTTATCGTCACCTTGAGCCTGCTCTTGCCTTCCAGTTGGAAATCAACAGAATGAGTAACTTTGACTTGAAACTCATGGACAGAGCAAACTATCGAATGCATTTATATTTGGGTGCAGCTAAGGTATGATTACGTAAAAACCTTCATTCTACAATTTTTCTGCCCCAGCTCTCACCCTGCCAACAGCCCCACCCTTCGGTCCTTCTCGTCCCCTTTCCGCACCCACCCTTCCACTCGACTCCTCCCCTGTCCACGCCCATCCTTTCTGCCCTACTCCTCCCCTGTCCACACCCACCCTTCTACCCTACTCTCCCATTTCCACACCCACCCTTCCTCCCTACTCCTCCCCTTTCCACACCCACCCTACAGTCCTACTCCTCCCCTGTCCACACCCACCCTTCTGCTCTACCCCCCCTTTTCCTCCTTTTATATAATTATAATAATCAGCAGTTAATTTTTGCGACGCTTAAACGACCACAAATGTGGGAGAAACCTGCAAGGACTTTCTTACATGTTGGGTGGCTTCCAATTCAACATTTTAACTAAAATTTGGAATCTTTTCAATTTAGAAAGTCATTTCAGATGGGAAAACCGTAGATTTCTTGGAACCTCCCGATTGCTAAAAGAAAATGCCATCGTCCTTATCCACTTGGCCACAGCACCAGTATATATATATATATATATGTATAAATATATATTAAAATCATGAATTTATTTGTAAAAGTATTTTTATTTTGGATGTGTGTGTTTTAATTCCCTCACAGGTTCAGAAAGGTCAGAATGTGACCGACTATCGTTTTTTTCTCCGAGCCATTATCCGTCATTCAGATCTGGTCACCAAGGAAGCCTCATTTGAATATCTTCAGAATGAAGGTGAAAGGATGCTTCTAGAAGCCCTAGATGAGCTGGAACTTGCCTTCTCATCTCAGGTGAGTCAGATGACAAACATATCACATGCACCTGCAGTGAATATTAACCATGTTCTTGTATACACAGTCTTGTGTATACTACAATGATAAGTGTTTCACTTGTGTTCCATCTGAGCCCATATATTTAGTTTAAATATTTATTATCATTATTATTGAGGATTTATAAAGCGCAGACATATCCACCGATAACGGTGCTCAAGGCGCATAACAATATTACCCTGGTCAACGATAACCTGTCAAACATAGAGACAATCCCTCCACATGGCAGCAGCTAAACAGCACCCAGCTAACAGTTTATCTCACATGTCCCCATTTATACACCTGGGTGAAGAGAGGCGATGGAGATAAAGTGCCTTGCTCAAGGACACAACGTAAATATCTGGCCAAGACTTGAACCTGCAATCTTTAGATCACAAGTCCACTGCCTTAAAAAATTGACCACAACGCTTTTATATTTGTTTTTACCTAAACAGACCGTTAGGACTGATTGTAACCACATCTTCCTCAACTTTGTGCCGACGGTAAACATGGACCCGCTTAAGATCGAGAGCAGCCTCCAGGAGATGGTGATGAGGTACGGTCCCAGACTCTGGAAACTACGAGTGCTTCAAGCCGAGCTCAAAGTATCAGTCAGGTATGGCCATAGGTGTAGGAACTGTCATTGTGTCAAGGTGTGGTGCGTTGCCCGTCATAGGTGCAACCATCTTGTTTAACCTCCTCCCCTCACCCCACCCCACTAAACCCCCATGTGAGGCTGTTCTACAGTTGTGCACCCCTCATGTTGCAAGTTTATTCAATTTAAACAAGGTCTGTGACGTCATCAGCGAATGTGGTTATGAATGTGAGATAAAAAATTGACATTAATGTGTTTTAGTTGCTTGCCAGTGGTGTGAAATGTGGGATATGTAAAGTCCCTCAGTACTTGAGGAAGTGATCAGATACTGCAGGTGCTCTCTGCTCTGTCTGATGTGGGGAGGGGGGGGGAGACAGTGGATCTAGGGGTATGGAGAAAGTGCAAACAACAGTGTGTGTGTTTTGTGAGAATTTGTGTGTGTGTTCTGTGAACGTGAGTATGTTTTGCTATGATCATGAAATGAGTCCATCCCAACAATTATCTGTCATGCTTTCTTTGGGTTTTCTTCAAATTACCCAGACTATGTGCACTGGTATGTAAACATGCCATCTTTAAACTCATCAACCATTCTCACAGTTTTCTTACTCATGTTAGGTATGAGTCAATTTGAACTCGTAGACCCGGTCTGATTTTATATCAATGTTCATGAATATATGATTCGCTATTCTCTTTTATCATCTTCCAGGTTACCTAATGAGGACAGGCCTGTAGCCTTCAGGGTATTTGTAACCAACGAATCAGGTTACAATCTTGACATCAGCACATATCAGGAAGAGGTCGACCCGGTCACTCAACAGGTCAAGTTTACCTCCTATGGCCAGAGGGAAGGTCCCTTGCACGGACGGTTCATCAACAACCCTTACATCACCAAGGACCACCTACAGCTGAAACGATACCAGGCCCAAACCATGGGGACCACTTATGCATACGACTTTCCAGACATGTTTAAACAGGTCAGACCATTACTAAAGGAGGGGAAATTTAGTTATTATAATCTTCAGAAATAGTTTTCTTTGGACTGTACCACTTCAATGTCTGGTTTTAAGGTTCAATGTGTGTTCTCTATCCATGTGAGGAATATTGTCATGGCGTGCATTTTGATTTCACAAAGTTGTCCCAAAAAATTATATTAACTGTGTCTTGAACAAAACTCTGACAGAAGGAAGGTATTGAATGCAGGTAAGACAATATCCGTACCATGCACAGGTCTGCATAGGAAGGTGAAAAATGACATCCTGGTAAGCATTTTCAGTTTAAAGCTAAATGGTTTATGAATGTACCTGGTATTTGAAGGGTGACTGATATTGTAATTGGCAAATGATGAATGTGACATAAAAATATGTCATAAGAATATATCAAGAAGTTACCAGAAGTTGCAAATGTCCTAGTTGTAATCACTGATGTTCTTTTACTGTTCTTTCTACATGCAGAACCTGGAGAAGCTATGGAGGGAGTACAAGAGCCTTTTTCCACTTACGGAAATACCTGCTGATGTGGTAAGGATAAATCACTAACATTCTTCATTCTGCGTGGATAAGTTTTTTTCAAACACAATGGAAGTAAAAAATTTTTTTTTTTAATAAACCTAAAACACATTCAAGACAAGAAATGGTGTTAAAAGTAACCATCAGGTTAAGATTTCTGAATTTTTGTTGTTGTTAATGAACCACAGAGCACTAGGAACTAGGAAAGAAATATTTCAACCTTCTTTACTGAGATTCAGCTGAAAAGTTGGATCAACTGCCGTTTTGGTTTGAGTTATTGTCAAATCCTTGTAAGTGACAAGCCTGTCCTGTATGGTCATTTTAAAGCTTCATCAAAAGGTATTTATTTATTTCTTTTGATGTTGTTTATGAACCACAGAGCACTAACTAGGAAGAAATATTTAAACCTTCTTTATAGAGATTCACCTGGAAAGTTTGATCAACTGCAGTTTTGCTTTGAGTTATTGTCAAATCCTTGTAAGTGACAAGTCTGCCCAATACGGTCATTCTATAGCTTCATCAAAAGGTCTATTTATTTCTTGTGTTTTGTGTCTGTTTCTTTCTAGATTCGTGGCAATGAATTGGTCCTCGATACAAACGGGAAGTTGGTCAGTATGAACAGAATGCACGGAGAAAACACGGTAAGGGCATCAGATAAATCTTTCGGTTCCATTTTTGTTATTTTTTTGTTGCTATCCAGCTGTGGATAGAACTATTCGTGCATCATGACATTGTATTCAACATCCACTCGTGAAAATAATGGAACCATTTTTAACCAATAGGGAGGGAGGGAGTTCGGAGAATTCTCGTAATTTCTCTCCAAGAAATCTTCCCCAAATAAGACTAAAAGAAAGACCAGTGTTACGGCAGAGTGGATGGAGGGCAGTGGCATTATAGGCAATCAAACCTAGCATCTGGGAAGTTGTGGTTTTAAGCCCTGACCCGCTAAAGTAAGGTGGGTTTTCAGGAGAAATCCATCTTCCCCACCAATTCTCATCCGGAGGGGTCTTCCAAATTTGAAGTATTCCAAACTGAACTAAACCTAAATTGGATGTGTGGCAAATGCAATGCAAGAAGCAGTTTGTAATTAATTTTAAAGTTTTTCATTTGTCCTTTTTACAATTTCTATGATTCACCAATTGCCTTCTACCCTCATTATCGACCACCCATATATTTGAGTTTTTTCCCGTTCATCTCTTCAGATTGGTATGGTTGCCTGGAAGTTTACATTCTTCACCCCAGAGTACCCCGATGGCAGGGATGTGGTGGTTATCGCCAATGATATCACCTACAGGATTGGTACCTTCGGAACAGACGAAGATGACCTGTATGAGGTAAACTATTCATCAGGGACCACATCATCATTTGGGGGGGCGGTGGGAGTACGATTTTTTTTTTGTTTTTTTTTGGCTAATTCTAAAATATTGCATTGGAAAACTCCAACTGAAAGCAAACCAAAATATGAAAAAAGGTAATGATGTCTGGCTATAATTATTAAACATTGTTTCTCAGTGCCAGAACTGCTGTCAAAGCTTTGATGGCCTGTTTTGGTTTTGACGTTTTGAAAGAATAAGTTTGGTAAAAGTTGGTCTTAGCTACCCTTTTCATTTCAAAATGGGCTCTGCCATCGCTCCAATATCCCAGTCTCAAGTTTATTCTAGATTTGATAAAGGGGAGGGTGGGGGGGGGGTGAGGGGATGGTGTTGTGAATGTATAATCAGAATTTCTTTTCATGTTGTATACATAAACATGAATAAGAGTGGCTGCACTTGGTTGAAAAAGGTTGCATAATTTTCGGCTCTCTCTTCTTCATCTATTTGAATATAGAAAGCATCCAAGCTTGCCAGGGAGCACAAGATTCCTTGCATCTACCTCTCTGCTAACAGCGGAGCCAGGATGGGGCTGGCTGAAGAAGTCAAGACAGTCTTAGAGGTGGCCTGGGAGGATACTAACCAAGTGGACAAGGTCTGTACTTAAAAAGCAGAAAATAATTCAATGTAGCAGTTTGGAAGGCTGTGAATGTCATCTCTCGTAGTATAAGTATACTACATGGCAACAGTGTAGGGAAGCTGCTATACATCTCTGCACTTGTATATCAATTTTGACCATTTTTGGGGGAATGTCAGTTTGCGTTGCGATACTGGGTAAATCATTCCATGTAGAGTAGCACATAGGAATTCTTCCATTCGGCTACATGAGCTGGCCTTTAGATGCTCAACGTTGACCTTTCAAGTAAGAATATATTGTAAATATCCAAATCATAGAAATGCTGTAGATCAAAACGACGACTATAATAAAAATACTGTATCAAAACATTTGATCGAATATCACAACTTACTTTGGACAGTGCGTCGATTTGATTATCCTTGCTGCTAACTCCTTTCATCAGGTATTCATAATATTGAAGTCTTGTAGCATCTTTAATATACCGATTATACATTATACATGATGATACATTATATTATACATTGTACATTTTACACTATACATATATTATACATTAACTCGTGTCAACTAATTTCATAGTAAACAGTGAATTGTGGCATCTGCAAGCTTGAAATAAAACGATGTCTTTCTTTATTTTCAGGGGTTCAAATATCTGTATGTCACCCCAGAGAATTACAAGAAGTTGACAGCTTCTAATTCCATCCGAGGAGAGCACATAGAGGATGGAGGGGAGCACAGATATAAAATCACAGACATCATCGGTGAGAGATTGTAACAAAAAGCCTCATAATAGACATGACTTATTAACCAATCCCCCCCACCCCCCCAACTCTTCAAATATTACTGTCTGTGTATTAAATAATCACCCAATCATGATGATGTACATATTTGTCAAAAACAAATCTGCTCGTGCAATTGTCGGAGTAAATGCTTTGGTGGGATTGTTTTTGATGGGACACAGATCTCTTGGTTGAATTTAGCATTCACCTGAATTTATGAGAATGGGCCAAACTTATTGGCACAAGTGTTCATCGTCAAGGCTGCGTGATTATTTACTACACGATAGTACCAACAAGATTGAATGCATAACAAGCCTTTGATAGTAGGCTTGGGCTTTGGTCAAACCAGTGTCCACTCATTTTCTTATTTGAAAAATGGATAATTGGAAAAGAAGACAAACTTTTTGTCAGAGTAGAGTGAAAGAAACCCCCCAAACTTTGTACACTGTATCAATATTAATACACAAGATAAAAAATGGATGGTATCACTTGAAAACCATCGTTGTTTAAATAAAACACACAATACGGTTGTTTTTGTATGATTATTACTCTTGATCGGTTGGAATGAAGGTGATAAATAATTATAGACCCCTTATAGGGCTTTGTGGAATGATAAAATCTTTAATGTTGCTATAGTAACTAGGTTAAAATACTATTGCAATAAATATTATTGTTAGGTAGTTAGGTTTGGGAATGCTGTTATTATTTTTATTTATATTAGATGTGGTACTGTAACTGTTACGTTAATTGCACATCTGTTTGTTAAGATACTGATATTAAGTGATGGTCTCTAGTTATTATATATTATGGATCTTTTTTATAGGTCGGTCCTCAATAAAAACTTGAGCAAGTTTAAATAACGATGACTGTCAATTCTTACAACCCTCGATATTCTGTGGAATTACTTACTGCCAAATATTGAGATAAAACATCTTTTACCTCCTTCGACACAGTTGTTTCATTCTTAAGATATTTTGTTAACACACAAAAGGAGGGCATTTCCATTCTATGGTGTACAGATTTAAATGTGGTTATCTTGTGTCACATGTATTGAATATCGTCTGTATCTGTTTCCTTCACAGGCAAGGAGGGAGGGCTTGGTGTAGAAAACCTGAGCGGAAGTGGTCTGATCGCAGGAGAGACATCTCGTGCTTATAACGAGATCATCACCCTGAACATGGTAAAGGAAAATCAATTATCTCTTGGTCTGTCACAAACTAACTGGGAGTTTAGAAATAAAATAGATCTTTTCTAATCTGAACATGTTTCTGGTACAAACAAGAAGTTGGTGGTTCCTGTAATTATTTGCTTTGATGTTAGCCGCATGGACTTCTTTTCACAGCGTCAGTGATGGATGGATCGATGCTTGTAAGATTCTTATTCGCCCTTGCAATCGAGCCACTGAAATTTTGTCCCATTTGGCATTCCAAAGCCAAAAGTTATCGTCTGTGAGAATGAGACTGTACATAGATATAATGCAACTAAATTTTAAAATTGATATTAGGTCTCCCCCAATCCCCTTCAAAGGCTGCCCGTTGTTGTTTGACTTTTATTCTTACCGGGCAATGTTTCCGTTTTGGACAGGTCACTTGCAGAGCCGTCGGTATCGGTTCCTACTTACTTCGTCTGGGTCAACGAATCGTCCAGGTGGAAAATTCCCACATTATACTGACCGGTGCTGCTGCTCTAAATAAGGTAATGCTAACAACTTTTTGTTCAATTGGGAACCCAACCTGTGTTTAAAAGTCATTTGATTCCAATATGATCACAGTAACCTCAGCCACTAGATCAATACAAGTAAAAAACATCTCATTTCCCCCACAAATATTCTTACTCATTAGACACTTTTGACAGCCTAATTTGCTCACAGGTTTTACTGGTGCCATCTCTGATAGATATGCAATCTGGTTGTTGCATATTACTGGCTTAAAACATACTCTGGCGTTTTAATGTTCCCAATGTAGGCCTACACATTCTCAACCAAACACATTAGAATAGTTCGCTGTGGCTTTAATATATCGGTTCTAGATGATACCAAGAAAACACAAGAACTCCGGCATTTGTTTAACGAGAACAGTAGGAATTGTAACAATTGGGTTTTTCATTTCCTGTTTTTAGGTGTTGGGTCGTGAGGTGTACACATCCAACAACCAGCTCGGTGGTATACAGATAATGCACAATAATGGTGTGACGCATGGTATATCTAAAGACGACTACCATGGTGTATACCTACTGCTGAGGTGGTTGTCCTATATGCCAAAGGTAAGCAGACCTGATGAAAGACATGTCAGGAGGGGAGGGGGGTAGGGGGTAGGGGGAGGAGAATGAAACCCATAGTTCACTGAAAAATTTGGGGGTCTAGGAAAATATAGGCCAAGGAACAATGCATTCTCATTTTCATAATATATTTAAGCTGGAAAACTTCAAAATGTGAGTTGACAAAATGTGGGCCGATGACATAATTGTGGATGAGTCTCAATCAGGCTCTCAACGGCTGAAAGTTAATAGAAAAGTGAGCTGTTTATCACTACTACTTCAGCATTATGTAATGTAATGAACAAATACAGGCTGGAGTTTATCTGGAAATATCTAGTAATACAGGTTAAAAGTACCTAGCACATTAAAATTCTTTATAAAGTCAGCTGTTTATCGCTACTACTTTAGCATTATGTAATGAAATGAACAAATACAGGCTGGAGTTTATCTGGAAATATCTAGTACTGCAGGTTAAAAGTACCTAACACATTAAAAGTCTTGATAACTATCTCATGACCTTTGCTATGTCAGTTTCCTTCATCTTATCTCCATAATTCTTCTCTTCATCCTATCTCCATAATTCTTCTCTCCATCTTATCTCCATAATTCTTCTCTCCATCTTATCTCATAATTCTTATCTCCATCTTATCTCCATAATTCTTCTCTTTCTTTACAGACCCAAGAGTCTCCTCTACCTTGTATGCCTACATTGGATCCAGTCGAGCGAGAAATTGACTTCCAACCGACCAAGACGCCGTATGATCCCAGACACATGCTTGCAGGAAAATTTTATCCAGGTTAGATATCTTTAGGGTTTTAAAAAAACCTTTGGGAAACCGGCAAAATTTGTTTTTATTGTTTTTGGGCCCTTCTTTTCCCACTTTTTTTTCCTTGGGTACATTTTATAACTATTAACACTGTGAAGTATGGAACCTGCAGGGTTTACCACGAGCTTGGGAAACATGTTTTATGACCAGCAGCCCAAGTCAACCATGTAACCAAGCATTTGATCTGTTTTCATTTGTAAATAAAATTCATTCTCAATCATTTTTCAGAGACCAAGAAATGGCAGAGTGGGTTCTTCGATCGTGGCTCATTCTTAGAGATTATGGAACCATGGGCAGCTACTGTAGTTACTGGGAGAGCGAGGTACTTTGTTGCTTATTTTTTGCTTTTCTCTAATGGCTTGGAATTACACCAAGCTGGTCTGTCAGTCATGGTTGCTCCCATACTCTTGAAATGTTTATTAACATAAGAGAGGTTTTTAATGTTAAGAAATCATAAAAATGTCAGTTTGGAAGATGATATCCTTGAACAGAGGTCTGCAAACTTTTTCATGAGAACTTGGCCACAACTCACCAGACCCCCACCCCTTGGATTGGATGCTCAGAATAAGTAAACACTAGCTTGCACTATAGACATGGGTAAACTCTGAAAACTGTAGATAAACGTTCCAACATCTGGAAAAATTGTGGAGCTCTGTGAAACTTTTTGTTCAATGCACTTTGATAAATGAATGAAACTAGTTGCATTAGATAGTAACAAATGTCAGTCTAATCATTCCCTCATTCATTCTGTTATCGGTACATTGATGCGTTCAGGTTATACTGTCATATCTCTTGTTTCTCACCATTAATTTCAGGTTAGGCGGTATTCCGGTTGGAGTCATCGCAGCTGAAACTAGGACAGTCAATTTGGATATTCCTGCTGATCCTGGAAATCCTGACTCAGAGGCCAAGGTATTTGAAGTTTTATTCCAGTGTTCTACTTCCCCTTTTCGTACATAAGTTTTTTTGGTTCTGTTAATATTAACTTTCCCCCGAATGGAATGAATGTCTTAGTTCATCACCGTTATCCAAACTAATTCTTGTCCAAGAGATTCCTTGTTACCATGTTTTACATGTTACTAAAATTGATTGGATTCGTGGTGACTTCAAATAGAATTGAATGAATCTGTATATTTAATACGTTAAGATGCTACTATTGCGGTCACCACCCCATCCCCATCCCCCAAATCCTGCCATTCCTCTCCCAATAGTTAGGACCTATAACCATGCACCCTTATCATCAAGGTCATTAGCATACTTTAATATGTTGTGACCTATTCTTCCCCCCCCCAGTCAATATCCCAGGCTGGTATGGTCTGGTTTCCAGATTCTTCCTACAAGACAGCTCAGGCCATCAGAGATTTCAACAAAGAGAAGCTTCCTCTGATTATATTTGCCAACTGGAGGGGATTCTCTGGAGGGATGAAAGGTGAGTCATTGCGACCAAATTCTTGTTTCTTGTTTTTGTTTATCATCAGTGTTTACCAGCCAGTAGCATAAACTGGGATCCAGGAATTAACAGGGCCAGCACTGTTGCTGTTTTTTATTTTATTTTTTATTTTATTTTATTTTATTTTATTTTATTTTATTTTATTTTATTTTA
>KN889443.1:71517-82850 GCA_000934455.1 Apostichopus parvimensis | reverse complement strand
TAAAAATCTCTGCTTTGGTTCATTATTATCGAATTGAACAATCTGACAGGTAACATTTGAACGCATTGGAGTTAACAATATCCTGCCAAAAAGTTGCAAGCAACAAATGTTAACCGTATTCTAGTTGCAGCACTGTTATTCAATGGTTAATATCATTACATAATTAATATTGTTTCTTACAATGATCCTTTAAAAAAACAGAGTAGTCAAGTTTCATAAGCAAGGCAGATCAGACTGTGTATATATATGAGACAGCTTAGGTTTACAAGAGAGTTAGGAATGAGGTAAGTCAGCCCAAGCTAGAATATAGCCATTTCCAGATGGGAGAGTAGGTGAAACAAATCAACATCATTAAATCTAAGCCTTGGAAATTGTTCACTTGGCTATTGTGAAAAGTTTCAACTTGGATAAAACTAGGAATATTGCTATTTTAGCAGTTTTTGAAAATTGCTCAGTCACTATAAAGCACATTTTTTGAAAAGAAGTTTTAACTCATCCATATCCTTGATTAACATCTGTCTAAGATGCTTCTCTCCTTCTACAGTACATATTACATACCACTACGACAAGTTCTACCACAGATAAACTGTAAGAACCTTCAGGAAAAACAACCCCATAGAAGCCAAGTTTAATGTAATTAAACAACAGCAGTAGGATAAGTAGTGGAGACTGACCTCGATTCAAACACACAAAGAGCTCTCTGTTTCTCCAGGGCTAGAAAGATTTTGCAGTGCATTAGATTCGAATATATGTCATTTCTTTCTTGACAAGTTTTTCCCCTAAGGATCTGGCACTGCAAACATATGAAACTGTAATTGTGTAATAGCCAAAACTACAATTTCATTTTCTATGCTACATTAGCTTCTAGCCTGATTCTCTAATTATCTAAGTTAATTCATCACGTTTTTGTATATCTACTGTAAGAATGAGCTACTGGCAAATTAGTCACTTAGACAAAACTACAAATCTGTTGCGGTGCTATAAGTAATAATGCTGTAATAATGTAACCGATCATCATCCTCGTTTGTACAATTCTATTCATGCCAGCCAAAAAGTACTCTTCGACAAGCTCAACATCAAGGTTAGTCCGTACTGCCAATATATACTACTAATCTTAAGCTTCTTGAAAAGATCTTTACAATTTATATATTTATAGAGTATTATAAAGGTTTCGGGGTTAGTCAATGCAGTATCGGTTACAAAGCAGTATAGACAGTATCAAATATTGATTGGTTGTCTCCCTCTATTCTTGTCAAGTTGCTTCAAGTAACAAGTTTTATATTAACACAGACTATTAAAGGAGAGTACCAAGTTTGGTAACATACAAATTTAGTGTGATGTAGAAATGCATAGTTTCTGTATTCATTACAAATAACCAATTTCTTATGATTCCAACTTATTTCTCAAAAAAAAAAAACTTTAACTTGCCAGAATGCAAAAGGTGTATTGTACGTTAACAGATCGAGGCCTAATTTGAAGTTCTATTAATTCCACGAGAAGGCAGATTTAGCTACTCTTAGCCTGTTTCACATTTGAGAAATGTAAGAGGCATTGATATCGGAAGGGCGATCAACTTCATAGGGTGAATGCTAGCATACTCAGAATCAGAACCCGTAGTCATGATCACCCTCTCAGGAAGGATACTCACCCCATAAAGCCAATCAATACTGTAGTGTTAACATTCAGGGGATGAAGCAACAACCTGAAATCTTGTTACCTGTCCTCCCCACTTCCACATAACACAGACGAGAGTAACGGCTTATAATGCAGAACTATTAGTAGTACTAGCTAATGGATAATTGGTAAACAATCATCATGACCTTTTGCATGCTTCGGTATTTGATGCACCACCGAGTCCAAAATGTGGGCATGTCCGGGGCAGGGGGGGATGGCGGGGGAGCTTTATTACGTCCCTCAGGACAAACACGACCCTAATCCTCTTTGAGATCTGAAATGTGAACAAGGCTTTACAGCCTGTTGTTGTGGGCCGATTGAAGCAGTACAGAAGTCTGTACAGTACACATTAGGACATTAGGGAGTGATGGGATCAAGTGATTGGTGTTAAAGGCATTGAAGACTCGCCCCAAACCGCGTGCGGCCATCTGAAAATGTTAACTTTTTGTTGCTTGCAAGTGACATTTTGTTTGTGTCGCTACAAAATGCAGACAGTAATGAACATTATACCTTGTTATCTTAGCTGGACCTGAGATGTCCATCGTTGTATCGTTTGTACACTGTGCTGTGGGTATTGACCGCAGCTGTATGTACTGACTGTACACTAGTGTCTAATTACGACGGTAGCAAGCTGTGTGTGTGTATTTTCTGGGATCGATGGTGGTGTCTAACACTTCTGTTACACCTCATTCGAAACTAGTCAGATTACCGGCATCAGACGTTTCTTTTTGCGCGAGTCTTCGCACCCTTTAAGTATGGTAAAGACAGTACATTGTGGCACATGACCACAGAATGAAGACCTTTAAAGCCATGTGCAGTATAGGTTATTAGAGATAAGATAAATGCTACATCCTCTGTGGGACTTGTTACTTTGCATGATTCTTATTGTAGATATAAAACGTGCATGCCACTTGAACACTGTAGGCTGCCATTCTACAAATGTTGAACATGCAGGTATATATGTCTTAAGACAAAAGAGTTATCATGTAATTATGATCACTTAATTACTTCCATGCAAGCTTCAATTTCACAAACTAGAAATTTCAGATTATGCATGCATTACCTATTACCTAGCTTACACATAGTTCAGTATTAGCACAGTAAAGCTAACCATGTAGACCTACATATTTCATACACATTTCATACACTGCTTCTGCATTTCCAGCTTGGTGACCAAGGTTTAGCATTGTAGCCTACTGTTTCCGCTACAGTACAGACCTGGGCTACTCAAACCATCTTCAATAATTTTCTTTCTCCTTTCCAAACTCAGTTGTTAAGGATGGAACATAAATCCTAAAGTTGTGAATACTGTTCTCTTGTTTATTTTGTTTGAGATTATAACATACATCCATGCAAGGCTTTGCAAGCAGTTACAGTAGCTAGGCTTATGCACAGTAGGTACTGTAGCCTAACATGCATACCACACAGTATTAACCTATACTGAAGATCTGTTGTGACAATGTACTATGTGAAGAATGTAGCTTTATGCAAACAAAAACAGGATGTTTGGATGGGAGAGGTCCCAAATGAAATTTAAAATGAAAAGCAGAATCTGAGAGTTACTTAACTTTGTAAATCAGTGGCCCATATAAGCTAGAAAGATAATTAGTAATCAATAGGAAGACAATATTCAAAGTATAACTTACTGAGTTTAAAAGTAGTAAAGTGGTTTCTACAGTATTGCAGCTAGGCCTAAGCTAGTAAGTATGGAATATACCCAGGCTTTTGTCATGGGAAACATATTTTCGGTTCTGTGATTTTGCTGTCACTGTGGTTTTGCTGTCACTGTGCTGACACACTACCGAAATGAAGTCCAAAAGACAAGAAAGTGCATCAAGAAAACTTGGGGAACTGCAAATTATCAGTAAAACCTTATCAATAAAAATGCACACCAAAAGTATATAAAATAGAAATATATATATCTATCTGTCTGTCCATCTATCTGTCTCTCTGTCTGTCTATCTATATCTATACATATATATTCATTTAATAAAATATCAAAAAGCATAAAAAGCTTTTAACTGTCAGTACATTTTGCATATATTCAGCAAATGTTGCCAATCTGTTCCAGCATATTGTAGAATAGTAATAACTAATGTACATTGTGTAACAAAACCATATATAGTTTAAATATTCCTATGAGATGCATCGGTGCAGCAGTCAGTTGACGATGATGAATTCAACAAGTGTATAAATTAATTGCTTGGCTAGAATATGGGCACTGTTAATATACCTTAGAATATTAAAATATTGATTAAGTTCTATTATTCTCTGAACTGACAAATATGACACATTTATTAGTTTATTACTAAACTTACTCAGTTCATTTTTCATAAATCTATCAGAAGGACGCAGAAACGGTAAATAATTGTTAGTACTTTATTTTGAGCCATTTTTTAAGAATCTTCTAGCAATTTCAGTAGTGTACTTACTACAGTACTTATAAGACCTACAGTACAGTAGATTCATCAACCATGTTAGAGCTTTAACATTAAACAAAAATTCTGTTGCTGAAAGATTCCAAATTTGATAACAAAAAAGGTCTGCTAAAGTGTGTTAAAACAGCCAGTCTCAATTTCTGCGAGATTGATTACAGAAACTTATCACTGCATATAAACTGACATATAATACTTTTTAGTACAGGCAGTCAAAAAGCTACTCTAAATGTGTTAATATCTCACCTTAATCAAAAATCAAGATAATATGGCTGCTCTACTTTTGGAAGTGAAATGTGGTCACTTGAAAGATATGACCTTTGATCACCTTTCAAGTTTCAACCACAATTCACAAATCATATTTTACTACATCACATACAGTACTACAGGCAATGGAGTCCATCATACATAGAATAGTCCAAGATCATTGCGTGCAGGCCAACTGTAGGTATTACACATACCCTTAACATGTTCTGTAGTTAATCCATTTGCCAAATATAGACTAATATACATTGGTTTCCAGCTGTGAGTTTCCAAGTTCAAGATTGTTAACATCAATCAATAAGACCCTCTTAGCCACAGAATGACTTGGACAATAAAATAAAATTCTTGTTTAAACTGCTGAGTAAGGCCACTTGAAGAGTTGGGGCCTTTTTTTTTCTCTTTTTTTCCCTGACTAATTAAAAACACATTCCATATGGTCTTCACATATTTCAAATAATTTCCTTTTGAAGAGTTTCTTGTCATGGTGGGTTTTGGCCTTTTTAGCAGTGGTTTGAAACAGTTGACGATTTGACATGTGGTTGGAAAACAGGAATTCATGCAACAAGCTGTTACAGATTAATGATTTTTTCCCCAATTACGGGGATACAGTAGCTGTTTGTTTTAGTGCTCACGGTTTGGTAGAGTGGTGAGTCTGTGTTTGTACAAGCGAAGCACAGATAATGCTGTCCTATTGAGAGGCTACGAAGTAACCAAGCCATGCAAATACTATTACAAGGGACAGCCCCTATGCCTTACCATCCTCATCAAAGAAACACTCCTAAAGACACTTTGAGGTAACATTGACACTTATTACAATTCCAGTCAGTGCATGAGGCAATAATTTTGTTGGCATTAATTGCAAACCTGTGCTCTGCTGTCCGGATAATGGCAATTCAAAGAGAAACTACTTTAAATATAGCCTCAAAGCAAGGGTTTCAACTACCAGTAGTCTATAAACATTAAACTTGCAAATAATGTCTGATATCATTATGTTTTAGGAAAATGATTTACCTTCGTTTAAGGTGAGTTTCTTCTTTTTGTCTCTTCTAGGTTTTAGGTAGTTGATTGTCTATCTAATTTAGCAATAAGAAAGCATATTATCGGAAAATTAAAATGTTGCAAAATTTTCAAACATCAGTTGAATTATTGGTACTGCATGGGCACATGCTGTGACTATTTCCATTTACCATTAAAGCTACCTGACATTGTTAGTTAAAGGTTATTTACCTATTTTAGAACTGGTTTCTAAGGCTTGCAGAAAGGAATCTACATGAATAACAATGTTAAACATTTGAGTGGGAATACAGTCTTTCCCCCAATAATAGTTTTTTATTATATCACTAAATATAAATATAAAATTGTTGTGCAATAATGATATTTTGCCACAAAAACCACTGCTAATGTACTCATTGCACAAACAGAGGTGTCAAGAGCAAGGATGGGTCCTGGGATTAATTATGCCACAGAGGCCACATTTTTCTCCCAGGCCCCTCCATACATACTGTATCTTCCCAGGACCCATAATTGACCCCCCCCCCCTCCCCCGGCTTCCCCTCTTCTCAGGCAAGTACACAAACCACACATTTTCGAAAATATTTTGTGTGTACAGTAGATCTAAGATTCCATGAAACTGTCAGTGTAGGACTTCTTTCAGAATGTATGATATGCACAACAATTTAGGTAAATTTACAATTCCTCTGAATGAGACACTCAGTAACATTATTATACTGCAAATTTGGCATGCATGTCAAATTTCAAGATATACAATAATTTAACAATAACCAAACCAAGAAAGCTCTGACAAATTTGTACTAAAGGTTGTATGAGCATGACTCAGAATAAGAACATTAATTGAGTAGTTCATAATTTTGTAGGACTCAAGAGATACCAGATGAGTCACAAATGTGTAATAGTTACAAATGTTCAGTGTGCTAAACATTTTAACCTACAACAGGTGCAACTGCTTAACATTAATCTTTACCATACTTTTTATTCTCTTTTCATCTCTGTTTTTCCTTTCAAATTTTTTAAATTTTTTCCCCTTGAACTCTAAACTGTCCACTAGACAGCTCGTCTCTTCAACCTTCCAGGATTTGGCATGAATTTTGCAGATGTGGCAATGTGATGACATTGATAGCATCATGTAGTGATTTCATTGATCCTGTCGTATGCAAAAATAATACGTGTATCCTCCATAATCCTTGCCCAGACCTGTGGAATTACTGACCTGGAGCAGAAAAATTCCTGTGAGGTTTAACTAACTTTATGCTTATATCCCTGAATAGAGCAGGACTGGTAATTACAAAATGTGATACACATGTGCTCCATGGTGTCTGACTGAACATACCTTTTTTTCACCAGTGATGTTGAGCTGTACACTAGGTGGCAGTGGTCTGAATCAAGCAACAGTCTGCCTTTTTACTAACGATCACCACTCAAAAAACCTGATACTTTCAAGACCAACTGATTGCGATTGCCCCAACCATTATGTACTGAAGGTCCATCACTAGGGTATAATTCTAGACATTTTCAAATGCTGTAATGACCAATCTTGGCTATGGCACAAAAATTAGTGACCAGCATTTAACTTGCACGAGCTACATCCCTGATACTAACATGTATACTGTATTCCAGTTTCCATCGGATTCATTCATGTAACTACTAGGGCAATGTTCCATATCACTTTCTTTTTATCCGAAACTTTATCTGGTGACTAGCTAAGTTGCAAGTGACATAATTAACAACTTCTGCTTCAAATTGCTGTGCAAAATAGCTAGGACTAGGTTCCTGTTCTATGACAGTGTTTTAGGATGAGACAAGTGGTTCACTTTTAGAAAAAAACAACAATTTGAATTTAACGATGTTTTGCTAAACTGTACTGTATGTGAAAAGGCACAAGCTGGAAACGTTTCAGTGAAATGCTGTAATATTTAGTAATGCTTTCTGCTAATTAGAGATCAACAATCAAACCTTTAAAACTTCAGTACTTAAAGATCTATTTTCAACAGCAACTAAATACCAATATTATGGAAAGTATAAGGTATAAAATCACCAGGATCAGTTAGACTGATATATGGTATGTGTAAGAAAATTTTACAAAAAGGTTTACTCATACATCTGTATCAAGACTTGGATTTGATGATGCATGGTAGGCTCTACAGAATGCTATATCTTTATACCACGCAGATGTCACTATGTTCAGGACAAACATAAATGTTATCGTACAAGAAATCACTTGTTATTGAAAGTTATTTTTAACCATTCATGCTCCCATTCAATTCTTCACATCTTTCATTTTATTTGCAAATTTATTTACAATTTAGTTTTTCTATATGTTGTGCATGTAATCCATATTTCCTTACAATACCCAATTGCTATGCATGCATCCTTAATTCAGATTGAATTAACATTCATGTTCCCCATTCTATGCCCTGTAAAGTACATATAGGCCTAGTGCCAGTAAGGGTTTACACAGAGCTTTGTTCAGAACAAGGCTTTAGATCTCTTTAAAAGCTTAACATTGCAGAACGATGTGTGATTCAAATAAGTCTATGTTTATATCAGACTACTACTGTAATGCCGATTATGTTTGACGTATGTTCTAAATCATTTGAACTCATTCAAATCCATCTAGCCTATAGCTTAGAAAGCTAAATTAAACATGCAAAATTAATGATTTGACTATACAGCCATGAAAACATACAATGCAATAAGATTAAGTTACACTGCCTATAATATTAACTAACTTTCATATCGGTATTACCATTACAAATCCTCTATGCTCTCACTTTCTGGCGCAGATTCTCCTTTTCATTCGTGGATTACTGCCTTTGTTGATAATTTCTGCTTTTTAAATAGTCTCCGACATAATAAATCATACCTACATAATCGGACAGCTGCTAGTGATTCCGTCACAGCTACAACTGCTGCAGTAGTGTGTACTCATATTCATAACTTACTATGATGAGGAGCTACCACCGTACGTAGGCTAACGCTACTTATCAACAGCCACTTGACTGTACATAAAACATTATTCTGTCTCGCACGTTAAAATACTTACTTCATCCTCATAAAAAAAGATAGAGATAATCCTCTTATAATCCTTTCCTTGTCTTGATAATAAAGGCAGTAAAATATGAAAGCGTTTCCAGTTGAAATTAAGAATACTTTGGTCGATTTTGGTAATGAAATTGTCATATTTTACAAGATACCACTAGGGGAGCAAAATACCTTCACAACCAGCTGGATTGTCGTCTGCCGATAGTGCCGAGCAGCACAGATAAACGCCAACGGAAGATAAGAAACTATCACTGAGAATATCATATACATATATGTGTAGGACCGTGTAAACTGTGCATGGGCGTACACGTATTACTCTACATCGGGAGAAACTGCAAGATAATTATTTGATATGGTTTATAGTGTATGTTGGATCAGTGATAAAGCGCAGGCTAATCCCGGGACAGGAAGAGATGGGAGCTAAGTATTTCATATTTACCTGGGACAACTGGCTGGATTTTCTGGTGTATAAGAATGAAGAAATTTAGTGGGAGGTGATGATGTTTAAATGACCTGGTTTTCTTGAAAGACGTCTGCCTTACGGAGTTTTAACGAGGAGCTGGTAAATCGCTTGTGCAACGGGTGGAATCTTGATAGCAATCAGCATGAGATGAACCTAAAACTCTTTACAGAACTCTTTAAATGAACTAGTATACGACACCTAAATAAGTGTACTAAAGAATAATGTCCATAATTTTGAAAAACTTACAACGTAACTTGAATGTTTCTCTGATGAATCATATTCTTGACAGGACCTGAATGATTCCGGGAGGGGGGGGGTGACGTCATTGCGGTCACGGCACATAGAGTACAAAAAGCCTCCAAAACTTTACGTAAATAAGAAGTGCCACTTAGTTTGGTATAAAAAATGTAATTAAAAAATGTCATTTCATTTTGTGTAAAGGGATATTTGTGTTCATTAATAAAATTGTAATTAAAAAGTATCCTTTGTTAACACAAATTAAGAAATTGTAATTAAAACAGTGCCCTTTACTTGAAAAAACTCAGATACTGGTACATATGGCAACGGAACGCACAGATGATCCATTTTGTTGGGATGTTTTGAGGTAAATATGTGTTTGCCACCTAAGCTAAAAGTCACATGGCACAGTGCCCCTCGTAATTTATGCATCAACATCCCACGCTCTCCCCGGCTCCACCACGTTGGTATTTAGCGTGAACATCTGGGCCAATCTGGATGCTAAATTTGACATTTCATGAAAGTCATTATCAAGAACAAAATATATGCCTTTCATAGTAATGGAATACACAGAATTCCTAAAGAATATATCTCTGGGGTAAAATCGATGAAAAGCTTTTCATATATTCTGATATCATATACATGATCCATGTTCGATATGGGGAGGCGGGATACCTCGGTTACATCCTCATTTCTAAGTGTAGAGGACGCAATTACATCTACCCCTTACAAAACGACAAACATTATTAATGCTCATCATGTTGATAGAAAGTAAAAACATTACCGCATTAACAACGTGATAGCTGTGATACGACCCCAACGAATTATAATTAGTGCATATATACACACACCGGTAACAGATCACGCATGGTACGGAAGTTCTTTTATGCAGCTATAGTTTATATATAGATTTAAGCTGAAAATATGATATTCCATGTGCTGGCATGCAAATATGCAAGCGTGCAAGTATAGAGTCTTAAGCGGGTCAGATAGAAACGTTAAAGGTATGCTGTATTGGCCCCAAATATGCTAGATATTCAAATATGGTCCCCTTTGGTCAAAATTCTTTAACTCTTTTTATTACAACCTGCGATGAAAGGTCCTCACTGGGACATTCAGTCATCTTGTATGTTCCTTAAAAATGTTTGAGAACAATTTGGCGAGTAAAGACCTCCAGGAAATTAATTTTTGCAAACTTCTAGCAATATAGCGTGCTATAATTTGGGGCCTATACTGACTACCTTTAATCTTTAATCCAGATCTTGTATCGAAAATGCTTCTTGCTTAAAAATGTTATCGTTAATTATGATTATGTTCATGCATAACTTAAGCCATTCCCTTGGATATATCGTGAATGCTACCTGATATTGAGAGAAGCCAGCTTTACTAGGATAAAACAGGCGAGGAAGGAAATATAGACACAGAAACAATTCACCACCACGAAGATGAACCGTCTACGACATGAGAGTAAACAATGTGCAAACTGCCATGCTACGCTGTGCAATTCCTTTCTATTAACACCCCATATGATACCACATATATAATCGTCGTATATGATGAAACTCACCCATTTGTTTTCTCGATGACCATATAACGTTGTTGCTACGGTAGGAGGAACAAGTAAACATTTACGACGTTATGTGGTGATCGATCTTCAGGGAGAAATAATATCATGTAACACATCTGTGTCTATAATGCTACTTATGAGGGCAAGGACTCATTGTATATGTTATATGATCGATAACGGAGGCGTTCAGTTTAAACCCACGGACAGTTATTTGGTTGGATTATTAGAGACTATAGGATTAGCGGGGAACAAGTTATCAATGTGGGCTTCTTGGTGAACGCACGCAATGCATATTACGCCCACTTGATCATGAGAAGGAATTTACCACAAGAAGAACAATACACCCCCACATTAAGCCAGTTATCTGACTAGTTTCTTGACAATGAACACTTGTAGCTGTAGCATGCACGTGCAAGTGATGGTCCTTGCCCTGCTTTCTTGTCCATTCTTTGTAGTTTCTTCTATATTTGCATTTACACATTGTTCCTTTCTTTTCTCCCCCTCCCCTCACTCTAGAGTCAGCATCCAAGATTCCACTTTTTCTTTTGTCTCGTTTGTTCAGTTTTTTGCTTACTATCTGTTGAATTTGACAATTTTAATTGCGTCCAAGTATTTGAATCTCACCGTATATTAA